>CAJDSM010028442.1:472-18606 GCA_903981925.1 Ostrea lurida
ACTTGTTTTTATAAGAGAGAAGAGAATATACTAGTTCATTACGTTCATTGTGATATTCTCTGTCGTGATATCAGATACAGTTACTGTTACGTTATTTTTGGAATCTCTCTCATGTTATCTAATACATAATGCTTTACGTTCTTGTGGATTATTCTTGTTATCAAATACAGTACGTCACGTATCTTGATGTCTCTGTCGTTATCAAAATAAATAAAAAAAACTGTACTGTTACTTCTTTGATATCTCTTCCGTTTATAGATACAGCTATTGTTACGTTTATTTTGATATCTTTGTCGATGTTATATATACGATACCTGTTACGTTATTGTGGATATATCTGTCTGTTAGCAGATACAGGACTGTCACGTTATTGTGGATATCTCTGTCGTGATATCATACATACTGTTACGTAATTTGTGGATATCCTCTGTCGTTTTATATATTATACAGTACTGTCACTTATTGTGATAATCTCTGTCTTTTTATCAGAAATCAGTAATGTTAAGTTATTGTGATATCTCATGTCGTTCATCAGTTACCAGTACTATTGCTATGGTGATGTCTTTGTCTGTTATCAGTACCCGTACGTTATGTTATTGTTGATACTTTCTGCCGTGTTATTCAGGTACATCACGTCATATATTGTTGGGATACTCTTCCATTTTCTTCAATCAGACCTGTTACGCTTACTCGGATGTATACCTCTGTTTTTATCAGTAGAATCAGTACTGTACGTTATGTAAATATGTCTGTCGTCTATTCAGATCAACAGTGCTGATACTTTAGTGCGACATCTCTGTCGTGTTATCAGATTCTGTACTTATATTATGGAATGCTGTCGTGTTATCAGATCCAGTACCGTTTGTCATTACTCAGAGGACATTTCTGCGTTGCTTTATTCAGATCCAGTACCGTTGCTTATAAGATATTTTTGTTCGTGTTATCAGATTACAGTTACTGTTACGTTATTGTTCATATCTCTTCGTGTTATCAGATACCACGTAACTGTCACGTTATTGAATATCTCTGTCTTTGTTATTCAGATTACATACTGTCTACATTGTTGTGGATATCTCTTTTCGTCTTATCAGATACAGTACTGCTACGTTATTGCTGGATTTATATCTGTTCGTTGTATTCACATACTGTACTTACGCTTATGTATATATCTGTCTGTTATCAGAACAGTACCTGTTATTTATTGTTGTTATCTTCTGTCGTTTATCAGAAATTACACATATGTTATGTTATTGTGATATCCTGTCGTGTATCAATACAGTATTGTACGTTATTTGATATCTCTTTCGTGTTATAAGATAAGCACTGTATACGTTATTGTGGATATCTCTTGCTTTTATTAGAACAGTTTCTTAACGTTATGTGATATTCTCTGTCGGTGTTATCAATTACAGTACTGTCATTGTATTGTGGATTTATCCCACCGGTTATCAAATAAAATACTGTTGCGTTCTTTGAGATATCTCGTCTGTAATCAATAATACTGTTTACGTTATTGATGGATATCTCTGTCGTTGATAACAGATCACAGGACTGTTACTTTTTTGGATTTCTTTGTCGTGTATAAGATTACTTGTACTGTTACTTATTTTATATATCTGTCGTCTTAGCCGGCAATACAGTACTGTGCACGTTATTGTGATATCTCTTGGTTCTGTTCATCAAATAACAGTACTGTTACTTCTTGTGGATATCTTCTGTCGTATTATCAGATACAGTACTGTTACCTATTCGTGCACTATCTCTGTCGTTTTATATCAGATATCAGTACTGTTACGCTAAATTGGATTATTCTCTGTCGTGTTATATTTTACTTTATACTTGTCACCGTATTGTTGATAGGAAATGCCCATATATTATCATTGTAATATGTTACAATTCATAAAGACTTGATATAATTTGATCATTTATTTCAACAGAAAAAATTTAAAATTTGAAGGTGAAAATTATGATTTCAAAAGCATAATTAATATGCCTTTTTTGCTCGTTCCGACAAATTGTTCAGCTGAAGTTTTCATTTTTTCCATCAATTTAAAAACACAACCCAGATATGAATTGATTTGTATTTCATATGATTTATGATTTGTAGTATAAAAAGTAGATCCATTATCACTTCTGAGTTTCGGAGAAAAAATCATACATTTGTTTTTTTCCTATATACAGATAATTCCAATCTGATCAATGTATGTATAAGTTATTCTATACATCTCTGTAACCCATCTGGTGATTCTATACAAGGATAAAAGATCATCAGAAAAAACATTTGTTAATAGCCATGTGTCTAAATAAACTGGATCAGTTGAAACATTATCAAAATAAGTGCAAAATATCAATAAAAATGATTAGAAAGATAGGACTAATGATTATCACCTTGTGTTAACCCCCTCGATTAGCTAAAAATGCTTCCACTCATACAGTTGTGTTTTTACAAGAGTAATAAGTATTAGTAACATTCAATGTAAAACAATTTCAGTTATAATTGCACCAACACCTTTTTTCATTAAGTGTTATCATAGAGTGCAGATCTCCAAACATATCAAAAGCTTAGAAAAATCTAAAACAAGCATATTAGTTTCTTTTCTTTTCAATAAGTATTGTTTTATAAGTGTTCTTAATGTAAAATATTATCATGTTTCGTACCTTTTCGAAAGCCCGACTGGTATTTGGCTGAGCAAAGTTAATTAGATTCAAAGATAAGCAGTCTCATGCTCGACTTTGTAAGATCCTGTAAAAGTTTACCCAAGCAACTTGTAAACACTTAACCTCTGTAGTTGTTTTTCATTTGGCACCATTTTATATATTGATGTAATAAGTGATAGGTTCAATCTTTAGCAATGACCCCATTTTGAAAAGAATAATATTAAACATATTTGTTAGTAGGTGCAATAAGAACACTGCCTTCTTTATAAATTCATTCAAGCATCATATCAAATCCACAAACTTTTACCAATTTTCAGTTTCATATACCATTTTTACTTCATCTCTGAGTAAATGTATAATCTAATGGATCGCTTCAAATTTAAATTTTCAAATTTGTATATCATTTTCTTCTGAGAATACTCCGAGTTTATAGTAGGGATTTGTAATTGATCCCACAAAGTCTGAGGTGTTAATGATTCGCATTTTTGTTTTGTTTTTTTTCTTTTGGATATTATTCCAAATTCTGAGATTTAATTTGGTGATAAAGAATTATTTCTTCTGCAATATTATCATAGTTAATGATTTAGACGTTTCCCGTAATCTATTATAGTTTCCTAGCATTGAAAAGCCATATCGATAGTTCATAGTTGTTTGGCACTGAAAGCTGATGCCTAAATTTCTTACTCCCTTTTCAGTAATTGACAGTCATTACAAAACCACTTAGGTTTTTGTTTCTTTTTCTTTTTGCTTTTTTGTGTGTTTTTGTTAATCTTTAAAAGTACACTATTTCCTAGCTACAGTATAATAATGTCACTCATCTCATGAACAAGTGCAATTTTAGTGACATATTTGATTGTTATTATCTTTCAGTATCTGCATTATCGAGTTTGTTCGAAAGTAAAGATAATATCTATATTTTCCTTTTCAAAAAATGTGTTATGTATGTTTTTATATCATTTGTACCATATATAAATTTCCTTCAAGGATATACTTTTTTATATTTTTCTTTACTAATTCAATGTATTCATCTGAATTCTAGTGTTGATAAGACAATGTCAGAAAGTTTCCGATTGGGCAATACCATTGAAAAAGGTTGAACTCTGTGTACTAAGATGACTAGACGCCCAACATATAATCAACTTTACTACAACCATTACATATGGAAAGTTATAATAACCACAATAATCTCCAAAAATCTCCCATTAAGTATGTATAAACCCATTAGTTAACAAAGGGTAGTCTAGTAATGGCCATGTAAATTTGTGTTTATCAAGTTTGTAACGGTTACAAGGATATACTACTTTCATGATATATTTGGCCCCGGGCGTCTCAACCTAACTTTCGAGGTACAGACGTCCGCTGATTTCAAACCACCCCTCATAAATATTCATTATTTTTAACCATACCCATTTCATATATTTCCGTTGAAAAATCTGACCCAATCATAATAATGTACCTTTCTAATATAGTTTCCGCCCATGCAAGTAATGCATATTTGTAATTATACCCGTTTATTTATTTTGGGGAAAGATGTCATATTCCTATTATACATAAATCTTTAAAATGTTTTTGATTTCCACGAAATAATTTTACCATCCATGATAAACTTGGCATATTAAATTGTCTACCATTGATATATACAGATTAGAAAATGCCCCATTTGAATATATTTGACTTGTCAAAAAAGCGACCATACCAGCGCACGTCTTTTGTATACCAATTTAAGGAAGAACCCCCCCCCCCGGGTATTTGCAAAGGCAATCAAGCAAAATTTTCAGTAATAGTTCCATTTCTAAATAATCTACAATCCTCCTTTCTTGCATTTATAAATCACCGCATTCAGATATTCACCCTACTACTAAATTTTCTATCATTTTCTAGGTAGTAAATATTTCTTCTTGATTTATCTTTTGAGACTTGCTCATCATCTTTCAGACGGCAACATTCTTCTGCAACTGGATGCTTCTTTATTGGGTACTGATGATGATTACATGCGATAGCCCTCACTTCCAATCTCTTTCCAATGTTGGCAATACGTTTGCACCATGTTCAACTGTTTATCTTTTTTGCCAACGAACAGATGTCTAACACCAATTTTCTATTAATGTTATCAAGTCAGTCATAATAAACCATGTCTTTTCTTTATCGCTAGAAGGTTTTCTGTGTGTAACATCATCCATGTCTGACTCAGATGAACCCTGAAATTCCAATTTGAGAACATGATAGATGCAATTAACTTTTTGTTGTACAAAGCCAAACAATATTCATCAGAGGGTACATCCTCACCTTATTACTTTTCCCCTCTAATTGTTCAATTAAATTTTAGAAGTTTTCTGTCTTTTATCTCTCATCAAAATTTTTACCCCCATTTTGTGGCTAGGAATTTGAAAAACTGAATTACTCTTGTTCCAGATTTTTATTCCAAGATTTTCAACTTTCTTGTCGCTTAGTGATTACCCACCCTATTTTTGCATTTCTGATATTGAAGGACGGCATACCATCATTGAAAAGCTTTCTTAAGATTCAACCAAGTAGGATTTACCAATAAGTTTGCCGGTGAAATTGTTACTGGGTTCTGGATGTAGATAAAAATTCTGCAAAACTTAATTTACAACAGAAACAGACAAGTTGAAAAGCTCATTTATTGATCAGAAAAAAGTGTTTCAACTAAGAGGTAGTGTTTCCACCGTGAGTCTATTCTGCAACAGTATGAGAGTATCATCTTATAATCTTCATCATGAATATCTGATGAGTCATCTTCAGATCAATTCACTTTCCACAAACCTTCCGATCTTGAAGTAGTAAAACTTCTGTCAGTCCTCATCAGGGCATCTTCTAATAATACCAAATCAAAATCTCTTTTCCTTCATTACATGGTAATTTTATTCACAGTTGTATGCATGGAATTAAAATTTAGTTTTATACACACTCTAAGGGATGTTATATACATTATATACATGTGTCAGGACACATTTTAGTACTTAAATCATATAGTTTAAAATACTACATAGAACCTTAACCTATTCAATTTCTTTAAAACTCTATCCCCCAGCTAATACTATTGATCATAGCGTCTGATCCAAAATTCATGTGGACTTAGTGGCATCAAGTGCTTATGACACCAACCTAAGATTGTTGCAAACTTGAAATACCTTAATATGATTTTGAATTTCAAAACTTTCTGGATATTTTAAATTTACTTCTATTCACATACAAGTGTTCAAACCTTTTGTGTTCAATAAATGGTATTATCTTTACCTCTTCCCTTTGCAGCCACCTAACCACATTCATTATAAGACACCCATCTGCTTTGAAGTTAAAGCTGCAACTTTGTCTTACTATATCCAAATATACATTAGCACTTGATCCTATGATTGGAAGAATGACACGATTTTCTCCCTTCTTTTTTGTATTGTGGCAGTTTTCTGATACTGCTTTTATAACTGCAGCCAGTATAAAAGATTAAAAGTGCTAATAACCTCTTAGCTGCACCTGATTATTTTGTACCATCTGAAATTAAGAAAACTGTAGACAAGTTTTCTCTTGTCTTTTCATGTGTCAGAATTCGAAAATGCTTGCAAGTCTTGTCTACAATGTATCCACAACATCACATGCACAGATGACGATTTTCAACTTTTGCTCTGCTCTATACATTTCAAAACCCGCTTCGAATTTGGACTGGTCTGACTAGATGAACACCTAACCAACAGCTTCAGTGCTTATTACATTGCACCGTAAGCTACAAATGTTACAAAAATATTGTTGGATTCTTGGATAATAAACTAACTCATGCCAACCTTCTAATCTTTCAAATCAACATAATTGTTATTGTAAATCATTCATCATTCTCGACTCAGTTTATACTTCCTTCTCATAAGTACAAGTTTGTGCCTGTTAATGGCCTTACTCCATATTTGACGTGTCTTGACTGCGTTTCCAGGTGTAACAAACCACGTTGATTTTCTTGTTCCTCCGTGTACTACGGCGACGAGGCTTGAATTTTTGTAAAATATGCTTCCCAGGCTGCTTCATTTTCTAACTTCACCTCCACCTCTTCTAGCTGTTTTCTGTCATTAACTTCTAAAGACTTAAGCTTTAGACTGCATTCAATTACACATAACTTTGTCCTTACATCGTCGTAAATTTTCTATCCTTCCACTTTCTTCAAGACTCTGCAAAGCACTTTGACCACCCTTAATTTGTAAATAACAACCTTTTCAAATAAACCCACCACTTTTTTTTAAAAAGCCATCTCCAAAACCCAAGGCGGCACCATATTTGCGCATAATACCTAAAAATAATTTTATAAGACCCTTAAAATGTCTTTACTAATTTCACTTAGAAAAGGAAAAAAAAAATAAAAGAAAATTTCTTATAATTATGTACATGCTATATTTCCCATCAAAAAATTACAATGAAATTATTGCTGCAGATCATAGAAAACAAAGAATAATATTGATTTATTTATTGATACACAATCGCAACGCCAAAATGGCCCCATTGCCCTATAGTCTCAAGTTTTTTAATCAGCATCATCTATTCCCCATCGTGAATTTCTGCACCTGTTATTGGTCACGCTCTATTTTGACCCCGACTGGAAGATTGTGATGTTTATTGTGCTTGACTTCATGTGCCAAAGAAATCAATGGCTGAGGAAGCACTAATGTTCGAACGGAGGCCTTCATTGTCGGTTGTTTGGGGCGTTTAACGCCTTGTACACTACTTAATTATGATTTACTTGTAGAATAATCATCCGATGACTTAATCCTTCCGTCCTGGAAGATAAATCCGCCGAAATAAATTGTTGTTAAAAGGGAGCGACAGCGACACCAGCTCCGTTCGCTGACATTCCCACTTTTCAATTATGGCACTGTCCGCTCTACTCTCCCCGCCCACCATGTATAATATGAAATGCGGTTAGAGTCAGAGGAATCGCGATTATGCCCACGAACATTTTATTTTCCTTCTATCTATACAAATTACGCCGTTCGCATATTGATCAATTACCCACGAATTAAGTCCCCACAACCAGCAAATTGTTTGGTTTACCCATAAACATTGACCCCCACGAATTAAATATTCCATACATTTACTATAGGGCAACCCATATGCGGCCCTATCTATATGCTCTCAAGAATGGGAAGCATTTTCTTATACTTTTCATGCACTAAATGAAGCAAAATCAATTTACACAACAACTGAAAAAGAGATAAAAGTAGGAATTCTAGCACAATATAGCAACTCATCGATGTCTGCTGTAATCTAAAAAAGGTTGAGAATTCTGCCACAAAGTATAGCAACTCATTCATAGTCTGCTGTAAGCTAAAAAATACATTACCACGATGTAGCATTAAAGATTATATTTACAGAAGGTGTAATAAAATTAATATGTAATATACATTGTAAAATAAAACTAAACTCAGTCAGAAAAGGACTCTCACAGCAAATTCATCCAATAACAAATGAAAATGCTACACACAAGATGTAGTTTTCTTATTTACATTACCACTTCTAGCTTCTGTTGGAATATTCCCATGCTATTCAAATACGAACTTATATTTACCAACATTTCATACACGTATTTTCACAACTACATCATTTTCATACAATTTATAAAGATAGTAAAGCAATAAATATCAATATTAACGACAACAGAAAAGTCTAAATCTACATTTCATTTCAACTTGGGGCGGGCCCGCAGTAAGTTTTTTTGTCCCCCCTTCTAAACTAAATTAAAAAGCTTAATGTTGATTACTTTACTTAAAGAGAAAGAAAATCTGTTGAAACCATAACCTCGATCTCATTGACCGAAAGAGCTTAGGCTCTCCCTTAACTTACTAGTGCATGGTGGATAAACAACAACTTTACATATCACTTATAGGTTTTCTGTAAAATATTGAACCTGTATGTTGAAAACTTTCTGAGAATAATCTTGTTGTCACATAACAGAATCCAACTGAGTGTGATTCCTACTGTGACCTTCGACCTTAGACTCACGTCAACAAAAGTCTGTATGAATCATTAAACTACTTCTGTGTCCAATTTGCTGGATCGCGAGAATGTTCGAACAAATATTGTACTCATTCCACAAACATACTATATGGAAAATAATACATCTTTAACACTTTAAATTATGGAAAAAAAAAAAACTCAACATCCAAAATGAACAATTACATACACGTAACCTTCAATATTCCTACAATGATACACATACACAACGTCTTACTTTAATCAAATCGTCATCGATTGCAAAAATTAAACTTTAACTAATCCAGTCTGCAGACAGTGCAAGGTGATTCTAGTAACCCCCACCACCCAATAACTTCTTCGTGTGCGTGGGAAAGATAAAGTCTTCTTATCGTTTACAATGAAAGCATGTCAATGTTAAATTTGAAGTCTATGTTACCCTGATCTTCAATTTAGCCCAACTACTGTAGGTGTCTTCCTTTAATGCTTAAAGATATCTTATATAGAATAAACAAGAGACGCACGCCTCAAAGTACAAATCTTATCTTTTGCAAATATTATTACACTATGATTTCTTTTAAGGAAATCAAACTATATAAAACCGTAAAAATGTAAAGACGATAAACTTGTCCCAGCAAAAGTAAACAACAACGAGAATATAACCTCAAAAGACGACGTGTTTACAATCGTAACATTCTATAATGGAGAGAAGGATTAAAATCATATTCACTTATCCCCTTATATTA
The DNA here is from genome assembly GCA_903981925.1 of Ostrea lurida. Taxonomy (NCBI): domain Eukaryota; kingdom Metazoa; phylum Mollusca; class Bivalvia; order Ostreida; family Ostreidae; genus Ostrea; species Ostrea lurida. Next base: position 9,844 of record CAJDSM010028442.1, read on the forward strand.
ATAGAATTCAAAGATCATGCTTGAATTGCTTTGTAGAAATACTTATATTCGACGTAAATGCCAAAATTATTATAATAGTCTTTATGAATATTTTATTGATATACGTAAACTTTTGTTAACAAAGAGAAAAAGAAAAAAATGCAATATCAAAAACGCATCTTTCAACTTAAAATAGCAAGCCTAAAAACTTAACGTGAAATTTTCAAAAAAAATGAAAACTTGGTCAATATTTGAACATGCGGCACTCTTACTGCCTTACTAACTACCTATTTTAGACTATACTAATAATTAAATTTTTGCACACGCCTCTCCCTATCTGTTCTATTACAATTTTTCAGAACAATTTTTCAGGTTTATATCCGGGTAAACCGTAATTTTACGGTTCATACTGTATAAACTGAACTTCGTACGTCACAATTCTATACGTCACAGACAAATGATCGATTCCTTATTGTGACGTCAGTTGAAGCTAAATTCCTACGACATGAAATTTGACATTTATTTTGTTATTCAGAGCTTCGAAATCAAGTTTATGACTTCAAAATAGTCGGAAATTTAATTATAAGAAATGACTGTTATAATTTTCAAGTTTACCGGAGATTGAACCAATGTTGTCTATTTGCAAACATAATATAATCCGCTACGCGAATTATATAGTTTGCAAATAGGCAACATCAGTTCAATATCCGGTAAACTTGAAAATTATAACAGTCATTTCTTAAATATGTAATATCATGCAGCAAGAGAGATAAAGAAGGAACCTTTCTGCAGATTTAGTGCTTATCAAGAAGAGCATTCTTCCGGGCCAGTATACCCAAACAAAAATACATGTACATGTATAGATTTACATGAAACACATAATTATGCATTAACGGTATTAAATGATGGTAACATTTAGATTTCTTTATCCCAAATACATATATAAATAGATATGCATGTACCAAGTTTAGTGTTTATATCTCATACCCTTTTGCCCCGTCGGTATAACGGTGATGTGACCGCATTCTTCATATTTATCCTATCAAAAAGTAACAAAAAATAACACATTTTGTTTTATTACTCAGTTTAGGAAATGTGTTCATGAACCACTTTGAAAGATGAAGATAGCGAACAGTGAATAATCTTATCAATCCTGTATGGAATGCAGATTAAGACTTTGACAACACGGATCCCTGAATATATACCATGTGTACATGTTGTAAACATTAAATGCATTGGTAGTGTGATATTAGAGACTGATGCTATTCTATAAAAGACTTACAAAACATTAAAATGTAGTGATTTGTACAAATGTTTAACTCTACGAATAAAAGACTTCCAAATCCATATTGTCCTTTCGAATATAACTGAACAACTGCAGTGCCCTTCCATGGTCGTCACATGGGAAGCCAGAACACCCAACTCTACAATTCGTCCTCCCTCTTCATACAATATGACCTATCATTGAGTCAAATGCTGTCTGATGTGTTTCATAACCATTGTTAAGTCGTTTTTCACACACTGATTTGACTACGGACTGTTCCGTTTACACGGGCTCACGGCGGGTGTGACCGGTCAACAGGGGATGCTTACTCCTCCTAGGCACCTGATCCCACCTCTGGTGCGTCCAGGGGTCCGTGATTGCCCAACTCTTGTTTTTGTATTATATTTAGGACTTACGAAATTGATCACTGTTCGTTATCTTTGCCTTTACATACACAGATTCCTATTACTGCCTCTTAGCGTGAATAAAGTCTATTACTGTAATATCGTAATTTTAATCATAATTCAGAATCCTCGAGAATATTTCAAGTATCGTCGATACGAAGTTTTTCTTACAATATCACCAGAATTTACCCATGCGAGACGGCCATGTAATATTTTTCTTTTTTGCACTCCTGCGACGTCATTGTGACGTAATATGCTTTCTTTGATATATATTAGGTGGTGAAATAATACATTTTGTGTTTTCTGTAAATTAGCTTTTTGGTGAATAGCCCTGGTTGTTTTAGTTCACATTCGCCATGAAAATAAATCTCGGGTTACCTTTTTCTGATCGATTAAAAAAACTGTTAAGGAATAAAAACAAAAAAACTTGCCGTGTCCTTCAACCTTACATATAAATATATCAAATTTGATGAAAACGATCTTCTGTGAGCTTCAACTCCCAAACTGCAGGATATTTTACAAAGCAATTACAGACTTAATTAACTATTTTCTTTCCAATGTTTGCGTGTGCGGACAGGAAATGTTACATTGCAATATTCAAAATCAGTTTTACTCTTCGGAAATGGAATATTTCTCTTTTCTGCAATATTCCTTTGGGGTTCTCTAACCAAAAATGTATGAAATGTTAGCTAATAAAATAAACATGTGTTAGTAGGAATTCTATGCATTCCCTTTCATGAAATACAGATAGTACTCTATTACATGTATATTTATTCTTAAAAGTTTATTTTAAGGGAGGGGATATGGAGAGATGCAAAACAACGCACACAGAGCAGGATTGTCATAAGACCGACTTCAATAAAATGATCAATTTTAGTTTAAAGGAGAAACAAATTTGATCTGCCTTAATGAAAGGCCAAATATAACGAACAGTGATCAATCCGTTAAGTCCCAAACAGAATACAAAACAAGAGTTGGGCAAACACAGACCCCCGGATACACCAGAGGAGATATTTCATAAAACTTATGTAAGCAGTTGACGTAGTAGTTGGAATTTACGGAAGTCGGTCCCTGTGATATTTATAGGTTATTAACTCGATAAGGGGCATCACATGCTGTAGATGAAGCGTCACAAAATGTTAAGGGTNATTTACGGAAGTCGGTCCCTGTGATATTTATTGGTTATTAACTCGGTAAGGGGCATCACATGCTGTAAATGAAGCGTCACAAAATGTTGCTAAGGGCCGTTAGCAGTAAGAGTTCCTTCTCGTGTGAGCGCCTGTCGTGATAAAACGAAAAGATATTTGTTAGTAATTCACAAGCTAGATAAACATTTAGGTTAAAATGTGCATATGAAGTGAAAAAACCTCTTGTTGTGTCCTTCAACTCGTTTTTTTTAAATTCATCGACATTTTCTTTACTAATAATACGCATTCTCATTCACAATATTGCAATTCGACATATCCCAGTCAACAGTCAACTCGAAATAAAAGATACCACATATAGTCTTTCACATCTGCTTCATATCTGGGTATTTTATTGAACATACAATCATGTTAACAGCAAATTAACAGGGTGACTTCAGCTTTTCCATTCTCAACTTCCAGAAGGAGCAAGCCCACAGAGGGTGATAATCGACCTTGTGAAATGGTCTAAGTTACTTAAAGTGAAATTTCAATAAATTATGTTCTGCACAAATGATGGTCTATTCATGATAGTTTTACATTGGTGTATTTGAGATCTGCTGCTCCAAACATTATGAAAGATTACGAAATACAAGAATGTTCTGAAAATCACCACACTTTTGTAACTAAATGTCCAAAATTTATATAGAGCACAAGCTTGGGCCAATTTTATTTTTGTCAGTTTGGATATGAAACCTTGGAGATTAGAATTTTGATAACATATCCCAGGTCTAATTCTGTGCTCTACATGTAATTTGGACATTTTATCACAAAAATGCGGTGATTTTAAGCAAATCCTTGTATTTCATGATGTTTGGGGCAGTATATCTTTAATCCACCAATGCAGNGTATTTTATGATGTTTGGGGCAGTAGATCTTGAATCCACCAATGCATAAGTCCAAGAATTTTATTACCCTGATACACTATCATACATGGACTATCATTTGTGCAGAAAATAATCTGTTGACACTTAATTTAAATTTTGACCATTTCATAGAGCCGATTCTTACCCTTTATGGACCCACTCCTTTATGTCTACAGCAATATTCCATTATCGCCTGCAAAAGAGTTTATGTCTCTGAACGCATTCGATATACAATCTTCAAAACCATGCTCTGCGCGTAATCATTTTTTAGAATCGAAGCATGCTGCCGGCAAATAGGTTTTTTAAGGATTAGATGTATAATGAAGGGGTGCGAAGAATTTTATAATGATTTATATCAACATAAATGTCTATAGTTAAGTAATGGTGAAAGATGAAGTAGATGAAATTCACATGACTGGTAGATAATGACAAGCCAACCTTTTTGGCTTGAAACTTTTTCAAGAGTTATCTGCCCTTTGTAAAAATAAGAAAAATCAAATTTTCTAAAAATGTATGTGGTAAATTATTAATTTCATTTCACATTTCCTTACAAAGAAAGTGTACGCAACTTTTTACCAAGAGATTTTTATGAAAACATAATTTCTTTGAAAAAATAATTGAAAAAAATGATATTCCCATAGACTTCAATGTAAAGTTCGAGGTGAAATATGTCGAGCAGTAATCAAAATTTGAAAATCCCTATGGTGGAACATTTTTATTTTGACGAACCTTCAAAATGATACCATGATTACAAAAATCCCACCACCCATTTTACTAGATATGAAATATGGTCATTATCATCTAATACCTTAATAAATGTATATTGTTATCGGGGTGTCAACACTTTCGTTTGAATTCAGCATTTCGTTATAACGATCTTATTTACCTTTACAACCTATCATTGGGTGAAATGCTATCTGACGTGTTTTATACCAATTGTAAGGCTGCTTTTTACACACTTTGTTGACTACAGATTACTTCGCTTATCTTATCAAGATATAAGGCTTAAGGTTTGACCGTTCGAAAAGGGATATTTACTCCCTCTAGGCACCTGACCCCACCCCTGATATTTCCAGGAGACCATGTGTGCCCTAAACTTAATATAGGAATTATGATATTGATCATCGTTTAACCTTTCCTTCACCTTTCCTTCAATCACACATGCCAGTTGTAAAGTTTACACATACTAATTGCTTCATCAATATTCTGCAGCAAAAAAGTATGATGTTAGCTGTAAAAGTTACGAAATTTCTTATTGAGGGTAAAAAATAAATATATGATGTTTTGAGAGGAAATTAAAGTAGAAAATTATAATTTATAAGTTATCACATAATTAAATGGGCACTTGAGTTGTGTATGTAACGTCTACTTCTGACAAACATCAAATGTGTGTCACTGTTCTTGTTTTTGTGTCAATATCACATTAAGTCTACAATATTTTCATATACCAGTGGGCAGATAATTCCATTTGAGCAGACATTAATTGTATTTACTTGTGGTTTATTAGATATAGTGTCTGTCCTACTTTGCAGGACATACATTACGAATAAACATGTTTTTTTCCCTGTTAAAAATACAAAACAGAACTAATTAACACTGGCGAATTTTAAATCAAAATTGTCTGACAGTATTAAATATTTGCGCTTACTTTTAGTGCTTTCGTCTTTCAGACTGACTCATTAATATAGCACCGATATAATAAAGTCCATAATGATGTTAAATGAAATAGGAATGTCAGATCACGTGATTAGTGGTTGTCCATCTTGAATATCATCAAAAGAATATAGCATGTTTGATTTTGCTATACTGTCCTTTATAACCGAGCGCAACTAGATCCGTTTTTCATACAATGATTTGACTACCGATTGCTCCGTTTACCTGATCAAGACAATGGGATCATGGCGGGTGTGATCGGTCAATAGGGGATGCTTACTCCTCCTACGCACTTCATCCCACCTCTGGTGTGTCCAGGGGTCCGTGTTTGCCCAACTCCTGTGTTTGGTATTCTATTTGGGACTTGCAAGATTGATCATTGTTCGTTATCTTTGTCTTTACATCCTACAATCTCAAACATTTAAGTTTTGCATGTACTCTGCTAATCTGAAATATCATAATTCTTTTCATCTGAAACGTCAACAGTTGACTTTTCATTGACTTGAAGCTGTTGTAAGACGAATATTGCAAAGCTCAAAAATGCACAAAGCACATCGACAGAATTATGTTTGCTTTGAAACTTCAATTTTCAATAGCAGTATCAGTAATCTTTAGATTGTGTTTTACTTTGCATAAAGTACTAATATATAACTGATTTCGTAAGATTTTAAAATAAAGTCTAAGAAATGATTAATTTTGGACTTCAATTTCAAATACTAAATGAATAAATTGTATTCACAGCCTCTATCTTTACTACTAACATAGCTACTAACAGCTATTAAAGAGTCACTTCAGAGATACTGTTCCACTACATATTCCAGAAGTGGTGTCAAACAGATGTGGATTCTCAAAAACTCTAACAAGCTTTTTGAAAACTTGAAGTCTCAGGAATTTTCTAAAATTGACTGCATCAAAAACGTATGATTTCTTCACCCTTTATACAACAATTCCTTACAATAGATTAAAATGTAGACTTTTTCAGATAATAGATAATTGCTTTTTGAACAAAATTCATCACTTGGAAATATGAATTTCCGGTGGTTGGAAAACAAGATACATATTTTGTTAAAACCCCTCTGATTGCTCACACAAGTACTCTGAAGTAGATATTAGGAGTATGGTTATGTTTCTTGTAGATAATATTTATGTAGTCTTTGGAGACCATGTCTTCCAACAATCCGTTGGCATTCCTATGGTCAGTAATTGTGCCCTCTTATTGGCAGCTTATACGAAGCAGGATTTGTTAAAAAACTGTTACGGGATAAAAACTTGCCGTGTCCTTCAACCTGATGTATAGATATATAGATGATGTCTTATGAATTAATAATCATAATTTTCATAATTGTGTCATTTGATACATCATGACGAACTCGGAATAAAGGAATCGCAAAATCTGACAATTTGATATCTTACTTGATATTGACTCTAATGGCACACTGGCAACTACATTAGACAAAAAGGCGAAGCTAACATTGTGTCACAAACGTAATCATAATCCAAAAAACATATACAAAATCAAGTGTAGGGCAACACGGACCTCCGACAAAAGCGAGGTAGGATCAGGTGCCATGGAGGTAAGACATCTTCTGCTGACCGGTCACACCCGCCCGTAGCCGTAGTCGAAATTAAAGTAAACGGGATAACCCGTAGTCAAATCCAGTAGGAAAATGAGAGTCTAACAAAGGGTATGAAACAAATCAGTCAACATATGACTTAGTGATAATTTGTAATCACAAACAAGTGTATTATAGCGACCGTAGAATTGCGAAATGATGACTTTAAACGAGATTCGTTATAACCTGCAACATCAACTTTTTTGTTAGTAGTTGGCTCCGCTTTAAAAAGTCCTCATACGCATAGCATGCTCTTGCGTATCGAATCAACTGGGAGATATACACACCATATTTACAGGATAGGATAAATATGTATATTACTACATAGAAAGGGAAAGTGATAAGCATGATGACTTTGACTTCGCAATCGTTGAATTATTGGGGGAACACTCACATTAAGAGTTCAACATTGTTGATATTTTGTAAGGCAACCAGCATCGTTTAGAGTTTCTTGAAAATCTGAATTTGGTCCAAAGCTTTCCTGATTGCCTTACATTTTATTTTATTGTTCACAAGAAGCGATAAAATGATATCTACTTTTCAGCAAATGTCTCTGTCACAGAAACTCATTTAATGTACAAAGTATATTTACACATTTTTCATCTTACTCTAAAAGTCTACAAATCCTACTTGTGGCGCGTGCGGGAAGATGTTCAAAACGACTTCGGGATATTTAAGACCCACTTGAGAGTAAATGACGTAGGTGATCGACATATGTAACGTAGATGGTATTATAGAAGCCATTTGTATCCGGTAGACTTGAATACCCAACCTTCAATATTCTTAGATCACTCATTGTGAGTTTTCTCAAGATTTTCTCAAGCTACTCAATTTCTGAACGAAAGATTGATAATTCTTCAGGTCATTCCAGATGATCCCCTTTTCATTAGACTCAGGAGGGAATGCATTTTTCTCGTTTGTTGAGACCATGTCTTTAATTAGGGACTTTTCAATAGGGATATTTATTTTAGAGAGCAGAAAGGAGACCTCACCAGAAAGTTCTGTTGACACTTGTGAAACATTTTGAAGAAGCCTTCATAAATGATAATAAATATAAAACGATTTGAAAATATTTCGGAAAAGGAAATCGGAAGCAAAGAGGCCGAGGTAGACGGCAAGTAACATTTCAACAAATATCAAAGCGGTAGAAAAACCCGACCGACTTCATGGTCTACACATATCCGGCCTTCTCTTTTCTCCTTACAATTCTTCCTCTTCTTCGTCATTTCCTGCTCCTTCACACTTCTATCCTCTTGCACCAGTCCCCCTATATTTTTTTCTCTTTCTTCTTCAAGTCCCTCTACTCCGTCTTATCTTCACTTCTCCCCTCCCCCTCTCTTAACTGAATTACAGATGGTTTTAAAGGATATGCCTATTTTTATAGGTAATTAGAACGTCATTTTAATATTAGAACTACTTGGAGATTGAAATTACTAGGTATTAAAAAAAATGAAAAAACAAATCATTCTAAGTGTTTTAAAAGATTTCATTCATTTGATAGGTGATGGGCTGACGGTGGGAGTGACCGGTATATCCGCTTAGGATTCTGATCCCTTCTGTTACTGTATGAGGGGTCTGTGTCTGACCAACTCTTAATTTATATTCCGTGTCGGATTTACGAGATTGACCAACGATGTTCGTTATCTTCACCTTTTATACCGTTCTGGGTCTTTTAAAGCATGTTTAATGTCAGAGATCAATCATAGAGTAAACTTATATAGAACGCTAACTTGATCAAATCTGAAGTAAGTCACTTAGATCAACTTTAAGAGATATACATCACCGCCATAATCTGACCAG
>CAJDSM010028444.1:14355-25578 GCA_903981925.1 Ostrea lurida
CGAATCCCAGCTATAACCGGAATCTGCTTAGTAAGAATTCCCGCTTATAACCGATATGGCTAAAACAGATCATCGCTTATAACCGTTCTTGCTGATAATTGGATCCGCTTATAACCTCCTGCCTTTTAACGATTCCTTGATGCCAAATGATAGCCTGATATCTCTCATCAAAGGACAATATAGAACGAAACATTTTTACGTTATTAACAAGCAGTGTATCAATTTCAAAATCTTATAAGGAAAGTGTACAAAAAACTAATACTCTTATGCTTACGGCTCTCTGCGCCATGATTGATTTGTGCATCTGTATCATCGCGATAATCTGTTTATGCAGTGCCGCCTTGTGTGTTATAGTATATACTGTCCTTACATTGTGATCCTTTTGAGTGGATTATAGTGTACATTATCTAGTTATATAGTCTAACGATTGTCAATTATTTAGAACGTGCATGGACCATCATATAGTGTAAGACTATATCTAATCTGTAGACACAGGTTGACAAATGTAAGAGAGACTACGGTTGCGATTTGCCCATAAATAGTTGAACATTATCAAAAATCTCAAGGTACCACTTTTGTTCGGATCTTCCTCTCTGAACTTGAGCAGAGAAAGGCACAAACTGAGGCAGGTTGCCCCCTCGCCTAAACTCTTGCCCATCCGTACCCTGGCGGCATCGTGCATAATGATCTTTAAATCCTAAAATAGGACTGATTGACACGACAATCTGAAAATAGTAAAAATAACAAACAACCGATAATTATATTAATATCCCATATTAAATATACAAAATTTAAATGCTAGGAGGCCACTAAAAACTGGGCCAAGTGAAGCACTAATACTCAGCCTTCGCGCACCAGCGCAGGTCGATTCAACGAATTCAACATGACATACTCTCTAACGTAGCACGTGTACATGTACATTTAGTTTAGAGAGAGAAGATTAGGCAGGGCAATCAATAAATGCACCGGTACTGCTTAGTGCAAGTTAAAATCGTTGTGTGAATAAAAGTCCCACTGAAAAATATAAATGGCATCGGACTTACTACAGATTACTAAAACATTACAAAATATATCTGCGAAACCAGCTTGAAAAAGTATTAAAAATACAGAAAACTACAGCTGTGGTAATCGATGATTTAATGTATCCCAAGGGGGAACACAATCGTTTACAGTCAATAAAATACATAAAGTGCGATTTGATTTCCCAAGTCCAATTTTCCATAACCTAATACTGGAATCGATCAAACTTAATTGGAGTATGATCGCCAAAGTGACACACATGTTCGATCATTAAAGAGTTCTCGTTGGATTCAATTCAAACCACATGGGAAACCATTGAATAATACCGCTAATGAAAATTCTGAAATTAATTACCATCATGAAATGTGTGTTACTAGACCTGTCTAAACGGTTCTAATTACCCCTCGAGACCAATGTTAACGACCTAGTTTGGCCTATTCAAATATCCTCCATCCCCGCATCATAATATAATGTGTATTATCAAGACAATAACTTTAATTGACCTTAGCCCTTTGTTCAAATGACCTTGGTCAGTATAGCAATCATCTAAAGGCAAAGATAAACGAAGCAGATTGTATCATCTCGGTTTAAGTTCCAAAGATAGACATACTAAGAACAAGAGTTGGGCAAAATCCCCTCCACACGCGGGAACCCTAGGACACACCAGCAGGTGGGATCATTAGTGCCTAGATAGTGTGTCTGCCTGTATCCATGTAAATCCAAACAACATATTTCAATAGCTTTACCCTTGATCTGGGCGACAATAATTTTGGTCTCAGGAACTCATATCCTCTATTTAAAAAAAATACCACCCCCAAAAGAAAAACAAAAATAGTTGAACCGACCTGGGACGATGATTTCTGATACACCCCTCGCAGATGATTTCTGACACACTACCCGAGTTAATTCTGACACCCCCCCCCACACACACACACACACGCAGATGATTTCTGATCACTCCACGCAGATTTTGTTTGCGGGGAGATAACAGAATCATCCGAGATACATGTCGCCCACTTCAATACTGATGAAAAAGGGGAAAATTGTTGTACTATATTAATTAACGAAGAGCACTGGGAATGAAATGAATGATACAGTATGTAAACACAGGAAGTCAACGTCACATTTCTGTCGTAGCTTCCTCCATATTGAATGTGGTAATGCACTGGTCGTGAAACGCCTTGGAAGCACAGGCTCCGTGTTCATTCTCTGTAGCCGCCGTTTCTCCCTTTCTCCATCGTTATGGACAACTTTTCGGCTGTAGTTTTTATAAATAACACTATCCTGCGGTCTTTTCACATTCGTATGCTCTCCAGGTTTTTAGGAGTGTCGTTTAATCCGGTTCGATTTGGCTGTAATAATACGAATGCTGTCCCACTGTTTATAGAAAAACACCAATGCAACAATCCACACAGCAACCAACATCAGAATAAAATTATTTCCTCTGCCGAAAGCCATAATTATTAGACGCACTGGATCAGTGTTTTCTGAAGAAAAAAAAAATATAATTGTAGTTCTTCTTAATAATGTGGACTGATCATTTAGTTAATGATAGGTTCGTGGAAGAATCAGATAAGGGTGTATAATTCTGCTGTAAAATCTTGTTTCAACACAAGTACGTTGATCTTCCAAGTTCAACCCGCCGGTAAACTGACAGAAATTATTGCCAAAAGGCGTTAAACTTCTGAGCAACCTTGAAGTTCACCATCTACTTGATATGGAGATTAAGGTACTTTGATTATAGCTGGCATATGTATGAACTGCTACGTCATGGGCACGTGATCCGGCTGATAGCTATAAAGGCCATGACGTGAGCGATAATTCTGATGAGACGTCCATAAAAATTAATCGAGTAAAATCGTTTCTCGTGGACATTTAAAGTAAGCTGTTGCCAATTGAGTAAGAAATATCGAAAATTCATCGGTTTTTTGTTTTTTTGCGGAATTGGTCAGGTAACAATTGATTTAAAATACCATTATACCCAAACACCTACTGAACATCAACATAATAAATTTCGGTTGTAGATCTAAAACTATATTTACACTCACAAAGTAAATATAATACTTCGTACCATATTGAAATGTCAACTTCTGAAGCAATGCTAGAACTACAAGTACATCGTCCATGGTTAAAACACAAAGCAAACTTTACAAGCAATGTATTTCAGAATGCAACGCTCATGTGTTGAATGATTGCCCATTTACACATGCATCATGGCTTGCACAACAGATAGTAACATGTACCATGCAAAAAACTATATCATGCAGTCCTAATTTTCCATTTATAAGAGCAATTGCAAGTGAATGGCAAATATGCATGTTAATTTTTAAATAATGTTAAATTCCATAGTATATATAACTTCAGTCTCCAAAGGTGGATGTTCTTCCCTCACTCAGCATTGCACTCTACGTCGGCTATAATGACCTTGTTATGCGATTTACAACATTATCACTAAGTCATATTGACTGTGTTGTTTCATACCCTTTGTTAGACGACGGTAACCCGTTTACTATGTGTTCGACTAACCGGGCTCCACGCGCGGGGTGGACCGGTCACGCAGAGGATTGCTTATTCTCCATTGGGCATCTGATCCTCCCTTCGGCTTTGTCGGAGGTACCGTGTTGGGACCCTACACTCGATTTATGTATATATTTGTTTTTGGACTATGGATACGATTAACCAATTGTTAAGCTTCGCACATTTTATAGCTCATAGAATGAGTATGAATTTGCTCTTGAATCTCCGACAAGCATTACAACAAGAACTTGTTGGTAGTCCAATTGTTAAGAAAAACAAGTTTCCACGTCAAAACAACATAATAAATCCTGGTGTATTATAAAATGGCAAGTACAAAGTATTTAACTGTAATCTCTCTCCTCTCTCTTCTCTCTCTCTTACGCTCAGCATTAAACAAATATGTTAATACTGCTTCTATAAATCTCTTATCCCGGGGCGAACACTTCGTTCATGAATAATTTCACTCCCCTGGATACCTGTACATTGTTAAATTACGTGGATCATCTGCAACAGTTAAATTACCTGGATCATCCTTGTACTTGTTAATTACCTGGAATCATCTGCCAACAGTGTAAATACCTGGAATCACTTGCAACAGTTAAATTACCTGGTCAGGCCTAAATTAAAAAATTGTTTGTTTGCCCTTTGCCGACCGATTTACGAACGTAGGGTCGGTAGGTAGGTAAAATACTTTTTTTTTAAGCCAAAAAATAACTTCAGTAGACCCTTATTTTTCTCTGGGTTAGGTAGGGCGATAAAATATTTTATTTATTGATAATATATTAGTTTTGTCTGTACTGCTTTTGTACGGTGCATATTTACATGTATACATATTAATAATACATTTATTGTTACTTTTTTTGTATTTCTTTTAAACTTGAATAATCGTATATTATTTGTGTATTTGTGAGCAATTCAAACTTAGAAAGTGGAGGGGGGGCGGGGGTACGCACAAACCATAAAAACTTAATTTTTTCGGGTCAAGTTTAAGTCGACCCTAGCATGACCCGATTTTTGGACGTCGCAACACTCGTTATCACGGCAGTTGTACTGCTACAATATAGTAACATGTTAATTACTAGTACGGTGCAAATCAATTGGAACATGCTGTAACAGTTTATAGAAGAATATTATTCTTTGAAGAAAAAAAGTGTATTTCTTCGTGGGTTCAATTGCTTGTCTGTCATATTTATTAAAAGTGGTCGGCCATAACTACACTGTACTAGTTTCTTACCCCCATTATTAAAAAAAGTTCGGTGGGTACATTCAGTCAGGAAATTATTGTATTCATTTATATAATCGTATAAATTTCCCAACTTACTGAATAAACGGCTAAATAGACATTTTCTTTAAAACAAGCGGTAAGGGCACTATAATATTCAACAGAAAATGTTGTATAATATACAAGTATACTTACAGGCAAGGTAAAAATAGATTAGTGTTTGCCTCTGCAGATTTGTTCATGCACTTCTAACTTATTTCAGGTTTATATTACGGGTATTTACTATGTTGATATGCATGCATGATCATCCCGGTGTTTATTTCAAATTATTGAAACACTTTCACGTGCTTGTATTTTACAAGTTGCAAAGCAAAATGCAGGTTGTTGAACTTTTGAGAGTTAAAAAAAATATTCGGTTGCATACCCTTACGTTTCGGCCGACTTCAAGTGTGTCCATCGACATTTCAACATCAATGGTCATTGAAGCAAAGCCAATCGTTGTACCAACGATTGAGATAGCACGGACTGGTCGATGAACGATTTACGATGTACTCGGTTTGTCTGGACCAACAAAAACTGCGAAATGAAATCATTGCGTTTTCATTTTTCTTTCAAGTGTGTTTGTAGGGGTTTCCTCAAACATATTTGAATGCTCTCTCTCTCTCTCTCTCAGTCTCCTCTCTCGTCTCCTTAAAAAATGGGTTCATATTTTGAACGAAATATGGGACGGCTCAGCGCATCGTCACTTATGTTTGGGGTGAAACCAATTTAGTATCGTCCCACAAATCTGAGATATCACAAAGTTACTACAACACGAATATAACATAAAAATGTTTGAAATAACATCATTATGTGCAATAAATACAAATCTTTCACTGAAACGTTTGATCATTAACCGCCCTGTGTTGATTGCGTTTTTGGAGCAAATATTTTTATTCTGCGTATCTTATTTCTCATAACCATTGGTATTGGCATACAGACGTATAAATGCATCTTAAATTGCAACGAAGTGCAGGCGACTTGATCTGGTTTTAATTCATTACCGATTCTCATGATCTCTGTATCGGACAAGTTGTGTTGGGTCTGAAATCCATGGTTTTTGTCCCGCAAAGATATATGAAACTTTTTCCATTATCTTTACGACCCCTTCAACCTCCTCCCCTTTATCGCTAACCAATTTCGTACCAAATGCAAATTCAATTCATTTTACTTTTTAGAAACTATGCATTTTATATTAAAAATGATTACTTTTTGATGATAAGCACGTTTTTTATAGTCGCTGACGATTTGGTTATATATGTGTTCGGAAGTGCCCTAGCTCTGAGGCTGGGTGCGGACAAGTAGAAAATGTAGGAGTACTATAGTCCTTATGCGGGAAAAAAAAATCAGAATTTCGATAAAAAATGTTTCGAGCAGGTAAAATTACAGATAAGATTTTCGGTACGGTCGCCAACAGCAAATGAATAAAAAATATTCAACCTGGTAAATACAAATAAAGAGTTTTCCGTCGCAAACAAATTTACTAGGTCGGTCGGGAAACGCAATACAAACAGCAATTTTTAATTTAGGCCTCAGCTGCAACAGTTTAAATTACCCTGGATCAGCGTGCAATTAGTAACTTAACTGATCAAGCTGTTAATTAGCGAACAACTACCTTCTCATTTGTTGATTTGCGACCGTTAGATGCTGATTTAACGGTTGCAAGTGAGTTTTACCGACGACGCGTAAACGAAGCCGCGTTTAAACGGATGTTTGCAACCGGTTAAATCAGCATTCAAGGTCGCAAGATCACAAAATGAGAAGGTTAGTTATTCTCAATTCTAATGCAATTTTGCTTGATGTTTGGGCATTTGTTTTTGCTATTTTGTTACTGAAAGTGTTTATGCTTGGACGTGTATGTTTTGGCCGTCACGGCATTATGAGCTTACCCACCTCGTTAGTTTTAACGCTCAATTTACTCCATCTCAAATTCAGTTTGCATTAGCCCAAGTCAAAATACATGTTACAAAACAATTGCATTTAGAATTTTAATATTACCAAGCCCCAGTTGGACGAGGTGGTAGTTATTTATACAGGCGTAACTAGACGTTAACTGTTAGTTAACTTTTATAACCTTTCGTCAACTGGGTCCTGGATCAGGTGGCAATAGTTAATTTACCTGGAATCAGCTGTGGTGAACTCCACCGATTGACTAGCGTTGCTGAATGAGACCGCTTGTCGCGAATAGGTGGACCATATAAGAACCTGTTAGTGTGGTAGGCGGATAAAGATGCGCAGCTGGTCACAGATCTTAGGAGACCATTGAGAGTTTTTTGTCCACTTTCCTGATGACGTTGAAGCCTCGTAATGAATCCGGAAGGCCGCTATGTTAGAGTTGTTTCCTCTTCAATGACCAGGATATCTTTACGTTCGCTTCCGGTTACCCTCGCTCGTTGACGACAGGGGTGGCCACTAAGCCTAAATGAGATTAAAAGACAACATCAGCACTTTTTGAATTTGCTTCAATGACAGGTGGAATTGAAACATCGGATACACTTTGTATATTAATCCCTCGCGCCATCATCACTGGAGCCCATTTATGTTTATTTGATGGCTGTCAACAGGCGCTATTCCTCTCACAGACATAGTGGCAGAAATTAGAAATCAACAAAAAACGTTCGAAACAAAATATGATAACATGCAGTAATGTACGATGGTCATTAAATGTGCATTAATGGACTGCGAGATATTTGGAAAAATTTTGACGTCGCTGTTGCGGTTTTTGATGTGGGAAATGAAAACACCTCAGCCTATTTGATGTCTACGTCTTACTTATAAATAATATCATACCGTCATCATTAAAAGGTTCGTCGTTCATAAGATAGTTTACACAGCATCACACTTAGCATCACAAGTTCATACAGAGAAACGGCAAGTTGTTATTGTTGGCGAAGAGATTTTTGTTATTATCGGACAAATCACCGGCATGTCATCACAGGTTAAAGTGATAGTGTTATTGATTTCATGAAGATTCCTTGCGATACGCGAATCGCAGATCCAAATTACGATATTTCTCAACAAAATATGTCAAACAAATATTTGCGATCTGGCAGAAATTGAAGATAACCATACAATCACCAAATGTGAATTTATCTAGATCAGCATCACGTTGCTATTGATTTTTAAAAGAACATCACTGGACATCTTGAAATATACAAGTACAAGTATACGATTATGTATCTGTACACTAGCGCAATAATTAGTACAATGTTTTTCTCTCTCTGCTGGTTAATTCTTCTATCTTTCTCTGTGGTTTTAAAATTTCTTCTCTATTTAATTGACAATCTTTTTTACACAAATTATTGGTTCAAGATTCTCTTAGATTACCATGCTGCGAAAATCTATAGAATAGCTTTCCAAACTGATTTAGGGTTTTAAAGCAATTCAAAAGGTCCTATTTCAGTTAGTTATTGGTGCAGCATTGTGCGTGCAGTGCTTGTAAACTTAAGAAAGTAGTGCTTGTGTTTTATGACTATCTTGCTGTTCAGTGTTTTTTTATTTTATTCTGTTTATTTATTGTTTTCCTAAGTTGCCAGTTATTTTGTGTTGCCTGCTGCGCTTTTGTCCTCTTTATTTGAAATGTTTAATCTGTTGTTCTTGGGTTTAGTTTTCAACTTTTGTGATTTTTTAGTTTTCTGTATCTTGAACTTTTAGTTGTTTTTTAGTGCCTGAATGTTTTGTTGTGTATATAATCTTTCTGCATGTCTGTGATGTAGACCGGTGATTGAGCACATGTCTGTATGTCGTGGGATTTTTTTTAAGTCTGTGCCGTGAATTACTGAAGATTCCCGTAGTCTTAACGTCGGCTAAAATAGCTCTATAGTAGTTATGTTTATTATGTAATGTCAGCCGAAGTTAAATAGAATCTTTTTGACTGTTCTATGTGTTAAACTGTAATGATGTATTTTTTGGCTTTCGAGGCGACAAACATTGACACGTGATCTTTCACTTTCAAAGCCTTTACTCGTTGTGTGAATCAGCAAACAGTCTGATTTTTCTTTGTGAATTTATAAAATACATTTAATTAAAGAAACCATAATCATGTCCTCCCCACGACAGACAAAAGACAAAGATTTAGTTCTCTATTGTCGTGGATATGGCGGCTTTTGATTCTAATGTAATCAACTGAATCCCTCACGCGATTGAACTCCGAGATAACTGACTAAATCTAGAGAACCGGGGAGAGAAAACAAACACAACCGGACTTTAATACCGTAATACTTGTCTTAACTGCAATCAAAAATGCAAGCTCTAAACTTTTTCAATGCACGCGGTATGAATTATTAATATGATTTAAATAAATAAATATCCCAAACCGGCACTGAATTTATTCGGTACTTTCTTCTTTATGGAAATCCAAGTTTTTCCCCCAATCCACAAAATAGCACTAGACAATTGGGATACAAGTAAAAAATTGCATTTAATTAGCCCTCGTTGAATTGACTTATCACTTGGTGATCGCATATTTACAAAAACTACGCCCTCACTTGAGCATCAGAGATCAGTGTGAAAATGTACATGATTATCAGTTGTGTTTGCGTTTCATATACTAAGTGCTAATTGATTACGGGGATGTAACATAGCCTCCCTCTCCTCCAACGCGTGTCGAGTGTAACATTTATTCATTCAAAGGGGCAGGATTTGACAGGTTCAATACCGATTTAGTAGCTAATAAAAAAGGTGGTGATTGTTTATGTTCCTTGGAGGAATTGTTCACTCATTTTGGAACAGAAGTGTAGGCGATAGTACCACAAGTTTAGGCTATGTCAACGCGCGTCAGGGCCATAGCAGTGAAGGTTCTTTTAAAATTTAGGTTAAATTTCTAGCTGCACATCAACAATGCATTGTCTCCGGTATTACAAGGGCTTACAAGATCCACCGCCCCATTGAAATCAATAGTTCGTTTACTCCTAACAGTTATGCAAAAAGGATACTACATAACACAAAATAATCATGGGGGCGTTGTTTTTCTTTCATTACTTAGAACACTAAGAAATGAACAACGGACAATGACGCTCACCTTACGCCACAAATGACAATAACATTATACACAACGCTCAATCTCTAAATCCTACAAAACCGGCGTCGTGTCTCCTGAATTCCCGCTTATAACCAATCCCTGCTTATAACGAATTCCCATTGATTGCAAAGTGATACCTATTCTCTCATCAAAGAAATATGACGAACATTTACTATAACAAGCAGTGATCAATTCAAAATCTTTATAAGGAATACAAATTAAAGCTATACCCGTCATTGACTGTATCATGATTTGTGTATTGTACATCGCCGATATTTTGTGCAGTGCCGCTATAGTGTATTATACTGTCCTTACATTGTATCCTTTTAGGGTATAGTGTACATATTATTATATAGTCTACATTGTCAATCTATTTATAACGTGCAGGGACATCATATAGTGTAAGATATATCTATATTCTGTAGACACAGTGACAAATCTTAAGAGAGGACTACGGGTTGCATTTCCCTTAAATAGTTGAACATTAAAAACTCAAGGTCACTTTTTGTCATCCTTCTCTCCTCTAACTTGAGCAGAGAAGGCACAAAACTGAGGTCGCACCCCTCTGCCTTAAACTCTTGCCATCCGTCCCTGCGGCATCGTGATAAGTATCTTTAAATCCTAAAATAGACATATTTGACACGACATCTGAAAAAGCGAAAATAACAAACAACGATAATTTCATAAATCCCATATAAATACAAAATTTAAATGTAGGGCACTAAAAACTGGGCCATGAGCACTAACTACTTAGCCCTGGGCACAGCGCAGGTTTCACAGATATTCAACATGACATATCTTAACGTAGTGTGACATGTACATTTAGTTAGAGGAAGATTAGGCAGGGCAAGTCATATAATATGCACCGGTACTGCTTATGCAAGTTAATATCGTTTTGTGATAAAATGTCCCACTGAAATAATAAATGGCATCGTGTACTACATCACTAAAACATTACCAAAAATATATCTTGGGAACCAGCTGAAAAAGTATAAAATTACAGAAAACTACAGCATGGTAATCATGATTAATGTATCCCAGGGGAACACAATTAGTTTACAGTCAATAAAATTACATAAAATGCTGATTGATTTTCCCAAGGTCCAATTTCTCCAAACCTAATTACTGAGATCGATAAAATCTTAATTGGAGGTTATGTATCGTCAAAAGTGACACCATGTCACCATTAAAGATTTCGTGGATTCATTGAACACAATGGAAACCATGAATAATACGCTAATGAAATTCTGATAATTAATTACCATGTGAAATGTGTGTTTATTACAACTGTAGATCTGTCCAAACGGTACTAATACCCCTCGAGACCAATGTTAACGAAATGGGGCCTATTCAAATATCCTTCATCCCAGCATCATATATATGTGTATTTATCAAGACAATAACT
>CAJDSM010028448.1:1492-13477 GCA_903981925.1 Ostrea lurida
TCTACACACCGGACTTGAATTCAAGAGATGATGTGTTCAGTGATTTCGAGGATGACCTCGACACTAGTAACTTTAAACCGGAAATGAAGAAGAAAAAGAAGACGAAGAAATGAAAAGACTGGAAAAGGAAAGAAAACAGACGAAGAAAAGAAAAGCTAAATTATTATATCAGAAAATAAGGGGGTCTGTGATTCACTTTTACGAGAGCGAAAGTCTTATCGATAAAGCAATGAAAAGAAAGAAAACTTGAATTAGATACTCTTGCCTAGGCTCGACTTGAAAAACAGAAAAATACAGAATTAAAAGAAGAAAACTTGCCTCGTTGATAAAGGTGCAGCAACAGGGAATGTTTGTGTCTCTTACTAAATATTACGTCTCCATTTGAGTGAAATAATCTCGAGTGGGACGTAAAGCAATAAATAATCAATCAACCTTACTAAGTCTAAATTCTGATGTAAAATGTTAGCAGAACACGTTTTTAAAATATTTCATTATTTTTGATTGAGGTACCGGTATTTCATATGAACGATAGTTCCCCAAGAACCCCGTTTACTTTGTTTCGACTACGGGCTCACGGCGGATGTGACCGGTCAGCAGAGGATGCTTACTCCTCCATGGCACCTGATCCTACCTTCGCTTTTGTCGGAGGTCCGTATTGCCCTACACTCGATTTTGTATATGTTTTTTGGACTATGATTACGTTTGACACGATGTTAACTTCGCCTATTTGTATCTATGTTTCACAACTCCATCGTTAGGTTTACGTGATATATATTATATTGTGCCCTAATACTGTACTCACCTACTTTTTAACCTTTCTTAAGAAATTGATCACAATTTTTGTTTCTGTATTTTATAGAAAATGCAGCAGACTCTGGACACGTTTAAAAAGAAACAGCAGGATATTCAGGAAAATCTGAAACGGTTAGAAGGAAAGAAAGACAAAGATGCTAAACCTATCATGGAGACGCTGTACGAGCAGCTGATGGAAACGGAGCAGCTGTATCAACAGGTGTGGACTAATACCTACATAATAGAACCACTGTACAGTCATTAAGTGGAATATTACCTACATGTTACTACCTTGTGGGGTCATTATGGGAACAAATGCCTATATAAGTCACTACCTACAATTTTGTGGGATCATTAAGTGGACAAATACCTATATACGTCACTAACTACAATTTTATACGATCATTCAGTAGGCAAATACCTATATATGTCACTACCTACTATTTTATACGGTCGTTCAGTGGGCAAATACTTATATATTGGGTCACACTACCTTACAATCTCTTGTGGTCATTAAGTGGACAAAAACCTATATACGTCATACCTCTACATTAAGTGGACAATACCCTATATATACATGTATCACTTATTACATATTTTGTACCAGAATCAATCAGTGGACAAAATACCTTTAAACGTCCAAGTACCACATATTCCGACAATCATCCAGTGGACAAACTACTACAGCTGTAAAACCTACAATTCATTAAGGATTTTTCCTAGTATAACATTTTGGAAGCATAGGTTGATTATATATTTTTGAGGGTGTAATTGTGGTTTTAAAAACAAATATAAAATGTCTTGAAAATAAAGGGCATAGAAATATTCTACAAAAACTGAAATATATTGCCATTTCTTATATTACTCTATATAATTTTCCCCTAAAATTTTAGGCTTTATAGCAGTGTTTGAAACTCGCTGTAAAATTAGCTGGACATGCAGGGCTAACTACTTGTAAAAGTTGCTAGCCCTGCAGACCCAATAGCTCTGCTTTTTTCTTTTTATAAATAATTGAAATTTTTTTTTCAAAGTACATTGCATTTTTATTTCAAAGCATTCACGTCACTGAAAAGCTTGACAGTAGACCAATCCACACTTCGCCACGAGTTACGTCGATCCTATGTGGGATCAGCCAAAGGTCAATCGGATAAAAGTAAAAATTTCCTTCTTTATCCTACCAAATGTAAGGGATATATTACAATTGTGAATTATAGCAAATTATTAAGATTCCATACAAGTTTCTGGGTTGTCCCATCTTGGGGCATTGTTTTAGTTTACTAATCTCAAAGATACAGATACGAAAGTTACAAAGGTCAACGTAAGGCAATGCTACTTTTTGCTCGTAAGATGGCGGCCAGGAGACGTTACTTTCGCAAAGTGTGGATCGGAGTATTGTTATACAAAATGCATATATCTTATTTAATTGATAATATGACTAAAACTTGATTAACAACTTCGATCCCCATCACAAAAATGTAGATGTTATATCAACTTCATTACCATTACGATAACTATAAAGTAGATTGAATATATCTAATTTTTTCTCAGCGGCAATTTTAGCACGTCCGGTCGGGCGTCAGTGCAAGGAAATATGTTCGCCCGCTGCAGAATCCATGCGTCTCGGGCGGTCGGGCGTACGGTTATTTCAAACAATGTTTATAGCGAAATCATAGCTAGGAATGACTTACAATCTATACGGTAATTGAATACATTTTACTTGCAAAGACATGTGTACAATTAGTTTTCATTTTCACCATTTTTTAAATAGTTTGTAGTCAATGTCATTAAGGACAGTGATTTCATTCCCCGATAAAGATATGTAAAATAATTTGTACAGATTTAATTATGGCTAAGACACTTCGTCATAGTCCTACTGAAATTACTTTAATCAATAATGTAATAAAATTGAAAAGAAAACCAAAACTTCAAACACTTCTTTGCATATTTTCCTAAAATTGATAATTTTGCATACATGTATTATACTTACATGTATTTTACATTACAGCACCATATTACATGTATATACATCTAGTGACCTTCGAAATCATAACATATCTCCATCTCTGAAAGGAATACTTGAAACGTCAAGCAAAACTGAGTGATTATTGCGAAATATAAAGATATGGCTATGCATTTTTTTAAATTCGAATGTGAATGGTGTTCGTATTTATTCAGGCACTTGGAGAGTTGAAAGAAGTTCAGGATGATCTTGGAAAGAAATTGGGGAAAAAGGAAGATTAAACCAACTCAGGAAGTTTCAAGGTCAGGAGGTTCAAATTCAAGGTCAGTATAAGACAACGCTTATTCACTGCTAACGTTTATTCTCATTCCGGTGTGCATATTGCTAGTTTGAATAAACCATAGCTTTATTAAACGCCCGTTTGATAGAAGACTTCCGGTCGCGGTCCGAACTACTTTTGAGATCATCCCCGCTTCAATATCCCTAGTTAACTTTCTTGTTATAGCCTAAACAAATTTTGTTGAAAAAAAATCTTTTTCAACAATATTCACTAAAGTGCCGCATAAACAACTTCTTTAGATTATAGTGTTTATCACCACAATTTAGATCATTATAAAATCCTCTAGAGCCTCACCCGAGTCTGAACGACTGTAAACAAGGCCTGGCCCAGTCTCAGCATTGATTTTAACACAACTTCGCCAAGATGTTCATAACAGAGAATGTGAGCACAAATGTCTGAGATAGCTGGAACTATTCCATTCATTAGAAATTCTAGACGTAATGAATTATGAAATTATTTTAGGCCTACCTTTGTTTACTCATCAAAATGTCATGAACTGAATTCTTCCCATTGATCCGATAATAGGCCTATCCAATGACGTGAAAATTTAAATTTGAAGCATTGTAATTCCATTCACAAACACTTTGTTTCCTAAACACCTTTTATTTATTTGAAAGTAATATTAGCTTATTCCACGATTCCACTGTCCTTGATCTTGAGGTGATTTCAAAAACTCGCAACGAAACTTTTTCAAGATCTAGGCCAACGTCATTGTGTTACTCACCAATACTCGGTAAAGTTTTTAAAGAAATACAAGTATTTAATAAATTTGAATACATGAGTATGTTTAATCATTCAACGTCCTTTAAAATGATTAATTCTAGGTATGATAGAAATATGTGGAAATATTTATTGCATTTCTTTTTTCTCGCGTAGGAACACGAACAATCAAAACTGCCTGCGATGACACAATTTCCTATCAAGCTGTTCTTGGTGTTGGGGGTCATCTCAAAACTAAAGTGATAGGCAGAGTGAATGAGATAAATAGAAATCTATTATTGCGTGATTTGATATTTTGCTCTATCAAACGAGTTGAAATGGTGCATTTATTCGCTCGGCAAGCTCGCGATTAAATACACCATTTCAACTCGTTTGATAGAGCAAATATCAAATCACGCATATTAGATATCCTCTATTTATCGCATTATAAATTGTTAAACGCACCACTGCAAATCAAAGCACTGAAAGCAGTCATTTTATGATTCAAGATTGAACAATATATACCCAATGACAATCTGCATCGGAAGGTCAATTGAGATTTAGAAAAACTATAGCCTTCTCTTCAAATTGTTCCCAAGCAAATGAGCATCTACATACCATATTCAAAATTGTCAATTTTATTTAAACTTTTTAAAATGCGAATTTTTCTTGATCAGTAGTTTTAAGACATCTAACTGTGTACTTGAGGTCTGAACAAAGAAAAATAATTGTTAAATCCCGTTTCTGTCAACATTGTATTATCATTTCATAATCAAACATTTCTCTTAGGAAAGCGCATTTAAGCCCTGACGAACAGGAGCTGACATACGAGCTGAAGGCTCACTTATGCGCAATATTGAAATGCAGAACCAAAAGCTGAAAACAGAATTAACGCTCCATGAAAAGATGAATGAGTCAAAGATGTTGAAACCAGCAGAATAAAAAACTTCACGATGACTCTAGTATGTCCAGAACAACACCTTACGTCTCATGAAGATGTTCGAGAAAAAGGCCAAAGACGGTAAGTTCATCAAAGATAATGAATATCCTTTATTTCAACTTTTGAAATCATAAACCTTTGATTATATTCTTGAACAATTCCTTGAACGTATTCATAATACTTGTAGTTTGATATTATTTCACAATTCAGTTTTTATGTTTAAATGAATAGCGGACGAGAAGTTGAAAGAAATGCAGCGCGAACTGCACAAATCACAGCAACTGACCAAGAAATACCAGCAACTACTGGAACTAGAGAGAAGGAAAATGGGCGGGGAAGTGGTCATGTGACCCCTGTATCCACGGGAGACGAGGGAGATTCTCCCAGGGTTCCACATCCGTCTTCATACTCATTGTTAGGTGGAAATTTCGGGTCAATGATATTATCAGAAAGAATGAGTAGGGGAATATAATGATAAATTAATGCAAGGCGTAGTTTTTTTAACAAGTGATATTTGTATACCATTTGTATGATATTAGTTGTATTTTAGTTTGAAGTTGTAAAGTTATATTGAATAGCCAATCTACTGTAAAGGGATTTATTTCCGGGATTAAAATTTCGTGATCTCCTAGGCACCTGATCCCACCTCTGGTGTGTCCAGGGGTCCGTGTTTGTTCCAACTCTGTTGTTTTGTATTCTGTTTGGGACTTATGAGATTGATCACTGTTCGTTAATCTTTGCCTTTACATCTTTCAGATGGTTTAAATTTTCGCGGATAGTAAAGAGACAGAATTAGAATCATAGCCCCAGATACACTGAATAGCAATAGCGATTATTTTCTTTTTCGATGGTTAATATAATCGGAAATATAGTGAAAATAAAAAACCCACTTAATATTTCCTCCGTTACAGCAATTCAATATGTCTATCATTATGCAAGGGAATTTGTTTTTTGGTTGAATGAAAGCCATGTGGATTTTTAGGTGCTTGTGGAAGAAAATGGAACCTCAAAGGGAAATTCAGAGACTCAAAACAAGACAATGCCACATGATAAAGAAAACTAAACACGCCATGACTGACAAAGACGAAATCATTGTGAGTCTATTGAATTGTGGACGCTGGCTAATGTACATTGTGTTTATTGTATCTGTATGTGTCAATTTAGATGCATGGATGTTCAAGATTATTTCTTGTAGATATCAATTTATCACATTTTGTAACTATGTATTGCATTAGATGAATATCAGGAACGATATCATGCTTACATGAAATCGAAATGTAATTGTTATTTTTAAAGAATTTGACAGTACATACAAACACACACACTCACAGAGAGAGAGAGAGAGAGAGAGAGAAGAGGAGAGAGAGAGAGAGAGAGAGGAGAGAGAGAGAGAGAGAGAGAGATAATTTCTAATACACAGATTCTGCTACTATGTATGAAATGACAACATGACTTGAATTATTGTAGAAAAGAATTCAAACATTGTATGCAGAGAATGCCAAGATGCATAGCCAATTGTCAAAGGAAAGGTCACAAGTAGGTGTTAGAGATGGGTATTCCTGTAGTCTGTAGTTATGTAGGACTGTTTCTCTCTTTGTAGCATCGTCTGGAGACATCTAACATGAGAAATAGAACCCTTTCTAGGGATCTAACTCGCGAGAAGTCACAAGTAGGTCATTGCGTGTCATGCCTGCATAGCTTGCACACAGTTTAGTTTTTCCGATTTGGTTTTGAAATATTTAACCGTATATATACGAATTGTCTTTGCTGTTTCGCACATATTTGTCACTTTTGATATACAATTGTGTCTATATCACCATTCCTTTTTCAAAATTATAATATTTTATTCAGATTTAATATCCTTGCAAGTTTGTCTTTTAATATATATAATGAATTTTAAAACCGTTTTCATCTTTCGTGTGCACGAACATTTGTTTTTAAAGGAAATGTTTAAATTGTACAGAATTTAAACACTGCTACAATTTTTCTACACTGAGATTTGGTTTGCAAATGCACGATATGCAAGACTGACTGTCTTAAAACTGTTTACTGAATTTTAATTATGATTATCAAACGATTATGATTTGGTTTCGTTTGTTTAACAAACAGATTATGTAGCTAGCTACATAGATCGCTAGCAATTGTGCAAAATTAAAAGTGATCGACTTTAATTGAAAAGATAGTGATAGAAATCAGTATTGACATTATAATTATGTTTTGAAAAATTACGTTCATATGATAAGCATGAAGCAATTTGCATCATACCCACCAAATAAATTACGATTTTACAACATGACAGTATGTAAATGACCGATGCAATAGAAAAGGATTTCATGATATCACAGTTGCAAGATTTTGACGGGTCATTTTTACTCTATTGAATACAGTAGAAATGCTAACAAAGGAATATTTCTTCAAGTCAAGTTAGTGAATGATATATCCACAGGCACTTGCAATTATTGGCGAAAAGTCTTATAATTCTTAGAATTAGAACCCTACCGTTTAGCAGCAGCTCTTTGCCAACAATTGCAAGTGATGTTGCTGGTAAATAAGGAATTCAAGATGGCGGCGTGATATACCTTGTCAGTATTATAGCTTACGGGAAGATTTTTTTTATCAAATATATTTAAAACGTCAAATGCCTGTGGATATCTCATAACGTGTCTTTGGGGGGAAAGTTGACATTTTTCATTGAAAAACTTGACCAAGAATAATAAAAGAATATTGATAAATATAATACAGTGCACCTTTCAGACAGGGGAACTGAAAGGGAAAATCCGTTATCAACCATTGATAAGTGTGTTCAAATGTTGACATAGCAACTGAAGTACATGATAAATATAATTATTTGCCTTGTAGCATAACATGTTGGCTCGTAGTTTAACACGGCAAGCCTCAGACTGGATTATGTTGAAGAAACAACTCGCCCAGTTTGATGAGGAATATAAATGGAGTCAGGTAAGAGTTATCTCCTCTTTGTATCTGTTGTTCAGTTTGGTTTGCGGTGACTTGTCTGTTTATCATTGCACCTATTTCGAATTATTGTTCTTTCTTTAATGGAAATGCAAGTAGATCAACACTTTCCTTGTCATGAAAAAAATTCTGGTGACATTAACAATTTGACGGCCTTTATTTTGTGAAATACTTCAGAAGGTTCCATTAACATCTTTTAGCNATAATTGTGAAAAACTTCAGAAGGTTCCATTAACATCTTTTAGCTGATATATTTTTTTTTTTCAATAACTCATTAATCATGATGTGAACAAATGCTACTAAAGTATGCTACAATAATTAGAATATTGTGCATTGGCATGATGATCCAGGTAAAAACTCAAAAAGAGGAGGCTGATCAACGATTCGGCCGACTGCCTCCGATTTACACAGTCAGTCCGATGACACCGATAACGGAGGTGTCTACAGAGTTATCGTCCCCTGTCGCCACATCGATTAGTGACCGGGAGATGGAGTTAGCAGAAGACTATGATTTTGAGTTGGTGTATTAATCGTTTTCACCTGTGAATGATCGAATGTTGCAATGCGATAGTTGCTTAGCATTTGGCGGAAACTTAACTGCAAGTAGTGTTTGGCTTAGAAAACTTAATCCGAATAGTGATCACTTGCTGAATCAAAGAAATGATATGATAGTATGAGGAAATCTGCATATGCATGACTTAACATCAGTTTGAGTTGCGGTAGATGCGCGAATAGGGTGTGTAGCTTGTCTAATAATTTCCACTCACGCATGATTATTGATAGCTGATTAAAAGTGTCAACCTCATTTAAAGAAGTTAATATAATGCATGTCTAACGGTTACAATACTCAATACAAGATTGAAGATATCACTGTATAGTATTGTGCTTGAATGCACGGGTTGTTTTACAGAACAAATCACCGGAAGCTTCACAGGGGATTAGCTCAATGTTTATTCAAACGGACGTATTCTTACCTTTTCACTTATTTGCAGGTTGCCCCCATTTCCCAATATTACAGAATGTAAATCACCCAGCGGTAGGTGTCGGTTTGTGTATTCCTGTAGGGACGCATGGTCGTGTTGTTGTCAACATTATTAATCTTTTTTGCAGTCTTAGTTGTTGTTCGATTTTGTTGATATTGTGCAGTTTTTGGTTTTGAAAATTACCATTGCTAATTTGTTTTCAATGTTTGTTTTTAAAAATAGAGAGTAGTTTCATATCATCATTCATCAAGTGTTTTACGTTCAAGTTCATAGCTAGTTATGTATATTGGATAGAATAAACCACGCTCACAAGTACGATAGCTAGTAAATGCTTACTGTGATAGCAGGAAACCACGCTCACAAGTACGATAGCAGTAATGTATACTGGATGAAAAACCATGCTCACAAGTACGATAGCTAGTAATGTATACTGGATAGAAGAAAACCACGCCCAAAAGTACGATAGATAGTAAAGTATACTGGATAGAATACTGGACAGACACGGCCACAAGTACGATAGATAGTAATGTATATAAGAAACCACGCCCACAAGTACAATAGCTAGTAATGTATACTGGACTGAAGTAAACACGCTTTTTTTCTAAGACATTATTTACACCACTGATANCACTGGACAGATGTAAACACGCCTTTTTCTAAGACATTATTTACACCACTGATAAAGTACTCTCCCGGAAGATGGAAACACCTTAGCATTCACAATGACTTCACTCTTTTATCACTATTAATATTGGATATCTATACATAACTTCTGATGATAAATTTTATATCATCATCCTTTCAAGTAACATGTTGATACTAAACAGTGTATGCTTTAATTTGAGCAGGAAGTTATGGTTTGGTAATACATGCAGTACTATTATAAAAAAAGAAAATTAAATGAAGTTTTTAGAACATTAATCTCATTTATGTCAATTTCTTTGCAAATTTTAGAGATTTTTTTTCAGATTTCGGTAGAATTTCACCACGTGTAATGAGAACATATATATTTATGCATCGTTTTCATCAGGTGTCAAATGCACGGACTCGCACCCCTAAGAGTCATTATGGCTCCAGTACATACCTGCCGTCCAGGGCAACGGCGAAGGATGGTAAATCAAGTGCAGACTGGACTTCCGTTTACAAAACGCCCCGCCAACGTTCAGTCATGGAAATGAGCGTGGCATCTTCCAAAAATCCGAAAGAATATTCTTTGTTGTCCGAGTATGTCAAAGTCCCCAAGCCTCCTAAAAGGGAAAAGTCCAAGTTACTTCCCATCATTTGAAATTTATCATCTAGTCAGGTGATCTGCACGGACCAATCGCATTGAAGATTGATTCATTTATGTTGTGTTGTGATCTTTAATTATGTTTAACAATTTGCTCTTGGTGTGTTGGATTACTGAATACTTCTTTTATAAATGTGTTATTCGTTGATTTAAGCTTTTACTCATCTTTGTATTATTTCTTAATGTTGTTAACATTGTGACACACTGATCACCAAAATCACATTTCAAGTTCCATTTTCTGACGAAACAGTTACATATATATCTAGTACAACAACACCCAGATCCACTAGGTTAGCAGTTTATGATATACATGTTCCATAAAAAAAGATGGTGTAACAGCAATTTCCATTTTTATTTTGTTTTTGGCTTTGTCTGTTTTGCTTCACAGAGTTTTAAGGAACTGTATCAGATTATGTACACGTATGCAAATCATATTAATAAAACATTCTCTATTCCTTCAATTCAGGTAAAACAACAAAATTGGATTTAACTTTGTTATTTTCTAAGGATACGTATTATGCATGTACCTGTATTTTCTAACCCCCCCTCCCCTTCGTTGGAAATGTATGGCAGTTTCATTGTAGGATCTACCTCACCCCTTCGTTAGAAATGTATGGCTCGTCCTGGCTCGTCCTATCTCGCCCCCTTGGTAAAAATTGTATGACCGTTTCATTGTACGTCCTGCCCCGCCCCCTTCATAAGAAATGAATGACCGTTTCACTGTACGACCTGCCCCGCCCCCTTCGTAGGAAATCTATGACCGTTTCACTGTGCATGAGCATTCACTGTGTCTAACAGCATGGATATGCGAGCCGTAATTCAGAATATCTGTAAACAAATGATTCAAATAAAAATATAAGAAAGCGTAACTCAACATTAGTTTTTTTTATTTTGCATAAAGTTTTGCTAAAATTCATCACGTGGTTAAATTTGAAGTTCTTGTTATATTGTCATCATTTTTAATTGCATGGTAATATGTTTAGTGTATATAGCCATGACAGAAAAGAAAACCAATGAATTCTAAATCCATCATTGCTATTGTTACAGGTTGGTCCAGTGAATCCAACGGGTGCTGAAGAGAGAACATATCAACACCACGCCCCCAAAAACGTTTATATGCCACGTAAAATGTACCCCGTAGAAAATTACGCCCAAACCAAACACGGCGAGACGTAGAGTAGAATGTAATCTTAGCAAATCTAGTTAAATACTAATGTGTGTCGGACTTCCTTGTACTTTTATATGGATATTTGTTGTGTGTTCCATTCATTGGAATATTTTGATTGTTTTTTTTATAACTGGCTTTAACATGTTTTCACTGACTATTGTGGGTCGACCAATTTTATACAGTAAAGTCGAATGACTGGAATGATTTATTTAAGTTGAAGAAGTGGATGTTTCACCATTTCACATTATGTCCGTATTTCAGTAATATGGCTGATTGTTTCCCCCGTGTCTGCTAGTACTAAACGACTAACGACGAACATGGAAGTAACATTAAGTGTTCCTGAATAGGTTTTGTTTTCGCTGTATGGGTTCATGTTAAACTACCTTAAGACGTGCATTCCGTCATTGCCTTTCGAAACCATATTTCGTGATATTTCGAGATAATGATTCGTGTTATCGCCCTGCCATTTTCTTGAGTAGTAGGTTACATGGATCGTTGTCATGTTCACGTATTGGTAACACATTTTATAATTTCACCAAAAATGCATGGACAATCGTGATATTTATTAAGTCTTTTTATTAAACTTTGCACCCTATTGCTTTGACTATCAAAAACTGATTATTTTTACCATTTTGATTATTTATTTTATATTTATGTTTTTAAGGTATATTGACATCACAAACTTTTGATATTTTCCTTATCAGTATTATCATTCTCAGATATTGTCTAATATCACAGTATTACATTGTTTGTATTATGTTTAGATATGCACAAGCTCTCTTTAAGCTCTTTGAAACAAAAATGCCATGCCCCTGTGATATAACACCATTTTATTTTTTGAT
>CAJDSM010028451.1:0-21717 GCA_903981925.1 Ostrea lurida
AGGATCAGAGCCATGCCCGAGGGAGATAATCTTTAGTTTTGATATAGATTTCTAATTTAACCACTGCAGTTAAATGCATATTTGTATTTTCAAGCCAGTAACATAGTACATAGCAACTGGGCTGTAGGGACCCTCGGGGACTAACAGTCCACCAGCAGAGGCCTCGACCCAGGGGTCATAAAATAAATCATATACGGTACCAGTGTTGATGCACCAGATGCGCATTTCGACAAATTATGTCTCTTCAGTGATGCTCAAACCGAAATGTTGGAAATCCGAAACATGAAATTAAAACTTCAAAAAAGTGAACAATGTAGTGTCAAAGACTGGAGCCAAATACTTCGAAGGATCTTTAAATAAATCACCACTTTATTAATTTCATAACGCAAACAGTATTTTGTACTTTATAAAACGACTCAGAATAAATTCGTATCAGAAATTGGTGAACTTTTGAATCGATATCTGCCATTTTGACCCAATGAGCGCCATTTTCAAAATGGCTATAACAGTTTGGGGGATTCGTTGTACCCTAAATACATGTATATTTAAAAACTGTGGTGGACCAAATAATTATTTGCCATTAAAAAGTATTTAGCCTTCTTTTTGAAAATAAAGACCAGACGACACAGTCATTGAGATTGGAAATGGGATACAATCATTATTTTTTTGTTTTTGTTTATGATAATTTTATTCACAAATAGTGAGTGGGATTAATAAGCAGGGAATAGCCTTAGCTAGCCTATTATAGCCTTCCCCTATCATTAGATGTAAATCTTAGAGGATCACATAACATACGCATACATTTGAAATACTAGTATATCATAAAAGTACAGAAGATGCATGGAACTCTTAAATAAGATTGATTTTGTTGTTTTTCGTCCCGTCGAGATTATTTCACTCATAAATAGACTTCACCATTGCCGGTGAAGGGCTGCAAATTTAGACCTATGCTTAGCACTTATGGCTTTTAGCAGTGAGGGTTCTTTTGCGTGCCACACATGCTGCAACACTGGATATTCGAAATATCCGTGATTCTCACTTATAAATACCGAGCTCTTGGCGAAGGAGCAATCACTACCTATTTTCACGTCTTAGGTTTGACGCGGCCGAGCACGAGGCTCGAACGCACGACCTCCCGATCACAAGGTGAGAGCTCTACCACTGAGCCACCGCGACCGGTCTCTTAAATAAGGATAACGGCTAAGTGAAGAGTATTTGATATAAAACACAGCGAAATTAATTATATATGTGTGATAGTGTGAGATAAAGGCCTTCCCTCCTAGTTCTGGCTAGTGGGTTAACCCTTTAGCTCGATTGGTAGATCACTGGACTGTTGTGCCAGAGGACCCGAATTCAAATCCCATTAGAACCTTAAAAATTGTCTCTGTTACATTGACGTCCACGTTGGGACCTGGCGGGTGAGAGAGATTGTCTTCAGTACTTCGCCCCACAGGTGTTGGCACTCTGGACGAGTCGGGAACAACTCTTGAAAGGGAGGGGGACAATGTGGTAGTGTGAGATATATACCTTCCTACTAGCTCTGGCTAGTGGGTTAACCTGGCAGAGCACTTGACTGTTGTGCCAGAGGACCTGGGTTCAAATTCCATCAGAGGCATAAAAAATGTATATTTTACATACATGTATGTGTAGCGGTCAGCCGGGTTCGATCTCAGATGGCCAGAAAGCTCAGTAGGTAGAACATCTGACTGGAGATTCAGGGGGCCCAGGTTCGAATCCTGGTCTGGTCCGTTGCATTTTTTCCCTTTCTATTACATATGGTAATTGCAGTTTAAAGTCCTGCCAGAGGCAAATAAGATTCTGGGTTGTGCGACTGAGACTTAATTTATAGTGCGGACTGCCCGGAAGGGGCCTTGCCACACTTGGTGTGCTGCGTCGAGGGGACGGTGGTGGTCGACCCTCGGATCCCCTGGAAACGGGGACGGGTCTTCTTGAAGATCCAGGATGGAATGGTCCTCCTCGAGTCGATCGCCCACGGATCCCCAGGGGATGGGCTTCTTGAAGAATGTAGTGACATTACTTCATCTGGGTTGTGCGTATTCGGACGAGGACAATTTAAGGAGGAAGGAGTGTTAGCAGTTACATGTAGCCGGGTTCGATCGCCGGTGGCCAGATAGTTCAGTTGATACCTTACATATGGATACCCACTTCCGGTCCCTGAATGAGACTCACAACCCGCAAAACCACGCAAGACCGCTATCTATATAGCCATGTACATGTACACACCTCAAATTTTCGACGCGTTTTATCAAGAAACGTACACGTACGTATGTTACATAGACAAATATCACATACTGCGCACTGCAAAAGGAAAGACTAATTAAAACATCTTCAATTTTTTCTTTTTAAAAGTTCAGTTGACCTCCTTACACTAATTGTCTTCAATGTTAACGATACATCACGTACACAACACATAATGATACCTATCATCCAAAGATTTTATCGATCTGGTTTCTAACCTCAGGTAATATAAAACTCTATCGTCAGGTAACATTTGGCGAAGTATTGATCATTTGAGGAAATTTGACCATGCAGAGCAAATCCTAGGAAACTCGCGTTATCCCTCCTTCAGCATTTACCTGCATTGTCTTTAAGATAATACCTTTTGAGATTTTCAACTGAGTCAACATCTATGAAAATTCGCAAGGTTTTCTTTTTCGTTACAGAAATACAGAACCCGAATGTATACGGTTTATCATATCCATTCTTCACAGCAACAACACTCCCTGTGCTACTTGACTTAGATATGAATCCGGAAGTAAAAATTGTGGAGTTTAATATTACGCGATCACTAAAACTAATCCCTAAATTTTTATTTAGGCTTTGATAAGAATGATAACGCCGCCTCTTAATTGCGAATTAATTACACATCTAGATAACAGGATAAACCGTATTTCACCATTTATACATACAGATTGGATTACACGATATCAAAACTCCACGGCGTAATTTCTCTTGGTGTACGGCAGAATGATACTGTCAGTATCCATTGCTCTGTTTTCTGTGTAAAATGGGGATAAATGCCGATGATTTAGGCTGTAATGTCACGCAAATCAACGAAAACGATATAAGTGTGCCTCCTTTTAAGATATGTCATTTACTACGACTTGGGGGCTTTGACTTTTGACATAGTTTTCTACATTGATACAACTCCAAATAAAAAGAAAAAGCAAGCAGATATTCGGAGTAGTAAGCGACACCCTAAGATAGACCACACGAGTAACTAGCAGTCCAAACGAAATCAAGCTGACGTGCAATATTGAATGAAAAGCTCATATGCATACTGCAGTCATAAAATGTGTTGCTTATAATTATCACAGACACATTGTAATGGGCCAATCACGAGGTCTGCCCATGTGGTCAAACAGACAATGAGAAGAATTCTTATTATCAATAGATCAACGGTTAACACATTGTTTACATTGCCAATTGGTATCAAACAAACTTGTTTACTTTTCATGAAAATGTCCTTGCGTACATATTCTAATTATGTGAGGGAAATTTTCTTAACGTGCTCAGATGTGAAAAAGTTAATAAATATATCGAATACATACATCTACATGTATGTCCTTTTTTGTGTATATAAATTTTCTGGTTATGATTTTCTATAATTTTAAGAGGGAGAAAATCGCCCCCTTTTTTTTTTTTTTTTTTTTTTGCCGCACAACAATGCTCCCCTTTCAATATGGTCCCCCAATAGAATAATCAATCAAGTAGACACTGGGGAAAGTCTTTGAAAGTAGGCCCAAGATTGTCTTGTTCATAATACAAACCAAAGGTCACGTGATACAAAGTTGATACAGGGGTTTTCCCTTGAAGTCTTTGACCCTCTCGATCGTCATGTGACCTCTCATCAACTCAAACAACTACAGGCGTGCAAAAAATTATATCATAATAATTCCATCTTACTTTAATACAAACTTGAGCTAAAATCTCAACCTCGACAGGTTCACAAAACCTGCTTCCAACAGCCTGCATTTTGTTTATTTTTATCCATTTAATGTCGTAACATACACTATATTATTGGCCGCATAAAATGAAGTGGAAATTGTGTTGTGTTTGCATGGTATTTCCTATTACACGTTTTTCCTCAATCAACGATATAAATTGGTCATTAAATCATAATATGCACCAATAAAAAGGCGGGGTTTTTTGTTTTGTTGTTAAAGAGTTTTTCAAATTTGGGTTATTTTTTTTTTTTTTTTTTTTTTTAGGAATTTTTGAATAATGCAAAAATGTAGGGGCTTTCATAGGAAAATTTTGTGGTCAATATGGGTTTTTAGAATTTTAAAACATTTGTAAATACAAGTAGTTGTACAAAATTCTATAACAATGGTCTGGGATGTCCCGTGTCCTTAAGCAAAGAAAACAGTTGAAGTATCGATTATTTGCATTATGTCTCCTTGTGTTTAAGATATATGGAGGTTTGAGAGGGGAGCATATCGGTTCGACAAGCTGCGTAAACTCTAGACTTGAAACGGTTACGACATTATGATTCAAGACTTTCAATTAATGAAAATATAAAAGAATTCATGTCTTTATTTTCAACCTCATTATCTTTACATAAAAATAAAATCATGATTAAATTGAAAACACCAACGGACTTTTAGAGATAAAAATGTCCATACTAAGTGACAAATTTTGAAATTGAAAAATGTTCAAAATAAGAACTGAAGGATAGTTCTATAAGATGATGGTCGTACGATGTATATATACAAATGTACATGTGCATACATAACATTCGCACCCGTTCCAGTTGAAGACATTTCCAATTTCCGGTTGACTGAACATTCATAGAAATGGGCAAATTTCTTTTAATTATTCATTTGTGAAGACAGCGACCCTTTAACTCCCCATGTCTTGTACAACACCGATCCTCTATGAAGTACATACATGTATATATATTCTATACCGGTAAATATTTATCTAAATATTGTCTTTTTTCAAAAAGAGGAAGTCCATCCATAACATTTTTTATGCATCCTAGGCACCTGGTCGCACCTCTGGTGTGTCCAGGGGTCAGCATTTGCCCTACTCGTAATTATGTATTCTTCATAATAAGAGTTATGGATTTGATCACTACTTGGTATTGTCATCTTTTTCATATATGTCTTTTAGAAATCAAGACATTTTCTACGATAAAGGCAAAGATAACAGTAAGTCCCAAATAGCATACGATAAAAAAGTTGGGCAAACACGGACCCCTGGACACACCAGAGGTGGAACCAGGTGCCTAGGAGGAGTAAGCATCCCCTGTTGACCGGCCACACCCGCCGTGACCCCCATTGTTTTGATCAAGTAAACGAAGTAACCCGTAGTCAAAACCAGTGTATGAAATTTATAAACGGTCCTACATTCGCTCTGAATACCATCAGACAGCATTCGATTCAAAGGCAGGCCATTCTGGAAAACCAGATCGTTATAACGACCATAGAATTAGCGAAATGCTGCTTTTAAATCAATTAAATCTTCATCTTATCTCATTTACAGTATTGTAATACAATACATATAGTACCGGTAGTAGAAAAAAAAACGTTACATGGAAATCACGCAATGTTACAGGCAACGAAGAAAGTCAAATTGGACCTATTGGGGTAGAATAATCTCACCATCCACTTCGACCTCTTTTGCAAAAAAGTGATCGATCGATCTTTTCAAACTAAGAAGCAGAGAGAGAGAGAGAGAGAGAGAGAGAGAGAGAGAGAGAGAGAGAGAGAGAGAGAGAGAGAGATGTATTTTGCCTGTTAATCATGTAGTATTATAATTTGCAATTGTTCGCAAATTCTTTTTTAACACTAACCATTCTGATTATATATGCATGTTGCTACTTCGTAATTTATTTTATTTTCAGTGTTTAAAATTGCTTGGCGAGTTCTCAATTTATGAATATCCTTTCAATCATCTGATGCAAAATGCATCTGACCTTTGGCCCTCGGACTTATTTGAGACCATTCGGGCTATAATGACACATGATATGATATTTAGCATGTGATATTTTCTATATTATTAGCAGCATGGCATGTAATATATGGAAAACGCAAAGTGGAAAATTTTGCAGTGAAGCGTGTATGGAGAATACGTCAAAATTAGAGGAATACTTTTCAATTGGATATGTGATTTACTTTTCTACAAAAGTACTCCAATACTGTACATTACCGGACATAACTTCTTTGAAAAGTAGTAACAAATCTATGATTAAAGATATGGCGAGATATGATAAAAGTTTCTTTAAGGTAGATTTCTACACCGTCATAATGGCTGACTTCCTTTCGAAACGTGGAAGGAAATATCACTATTAGGGTTATATGTCAATTCATTTCAAATTTAAATGGCTAGCGGAGTAGCTTAGTAAGGTGGGTTTTTTTTTCAAATTGGTGTCTATCAAAACTGCATTTTTGACGAAACAGAGTAAGCTTGAATATTTTTATTTCCAAAATATTGTTTAACACATCCTCTATTTTTCATCCACGTCAAATTTCTCTGGCGTAGCATTCCACCTTGATCTTGTAAATATCAACAATTGAATACGGTATGAAACGAAGTTGGTCGCCAAGAGAACTATTTCTTCTAGCATCTCTTTAGAGATCTGGGTTTTTTGTTAGAGCTATAGAAATGACATTACAAATTACAAATGCGATATTACCGAATTGTATATGGACTAACGGTTTTGGAAATTACCGTTCTTCAGACGGGGGCATAATCAGGCGTTGAAATGTGCGGGGAGCCATTCAGTCGGAAGTGATACGATTGCGTCTGTAATATTTTACTATGGCAACTGATGCGAAGACGATGGAATATTAAGATATAGGGAAAATTCTAGCTTTTTATGTTTGGAATTATTTACACGATTCCTCTTTTCAGAGGGTGCAAGGAGGGATATTTAACTTATTGAATAAAAGTAAAGAAAGGCGAAAGAAAGGAATAATATAAAACTCGTTCCATCTTTTGTCCTATATTTTATTGCAGCTGTAGAGAAATAGATGGGGAGTTTAAAAGCGTGCGAGGCTCAATAGAACGACTGGAAATAAATTTATCATCCCTAACGGATTTAATACCCGAAGGCCCGTGCATTGGGCCATGGAGGTTTACAATTATTTATTTACAAATATGAAAAATGGGATTTTTGTTACACGAATATCGTCTCTGATATATCTATGGGTTTCCGCGCTATGGAGATGATTTTTTTTCTCTGTTGCGTTTTATTAACCTATATCATTGTTAACGCTACGGGCTCTACTTGCACTGGATAAGAACCTGACAGCAGAAACGGAAGCAACAGAATACATTGCGTGGTGCAAGATACCCTACTGCCGATACCAAAGTGTCTATAATAATAAACGTTCGTTACGTACATGTATTATCAATATTTGCTCTTGAATGCTTCAAACGTTGAAGACACTATATAGTTACATGTACACACGTATTTATTCATATACATGCAGTATTATTTTCTACAAGTTATTCTATTAAGTTCCTGCATTTGAAAGCATATTAATGTTACGTACGTACTTTAATTCCAATTTTCATGCAAACAATAATGCATATACAAATGTATATATGCGTCATTCTTTTTTTCCAAAAGACAATAAGTCTTATAGGATAGAAATAACATATAAAAGAGTGGCGAATGAACAGAAACAAACGAGAGAAACAAAAAAAATTATATGTATCAAATAAGATTACATCTTATATATCTATAAGCTAAAACCATTTATATTTGGAGAAAAAAATATACAAAAGCACGTTGCACTTTATTGTGTTTATTGTTTATTTATTATGCGTGTGGAATCGCGTATGAGCTCAAAAATAACAACGCAACACGTGCGAGCAGAAGTGGAAATTCATTATCAATTATGTACAATAACCTAATAATAACGACGGATTGATTAATAATTAATCGCTTATTAATGTGTCTGATTCTCGTGCCCTTAACGTCACGTGTCAGAATTTAAGCATATCCTATAATTTCTTTGTACCGGTAAAATGACAAGCGCCACATACGGTAAATTGCCAATATACGATCACGGAAGGACCCAATATATAAACAATGTGCATCGACAAATGCAAGCGTGTCTGATTAATGAATAATCCTTAATTAGGAACAAAATAGGCCTGAACGAGGACCGTTGGCTGCCATTATATAGACTGCGCATGCTTGATGATGATGCCAGGATGGTTTCCTTTAACCGCACGTGATAGCCTTGTCTGTCAGTAAAGAGATGTCAAAGAAAGAAGGATGTATACACAGTGCACAGTGTCCAAAATATCGCATGCCATTATCATTCTTTTACTTATTTATGGAGCCCAAGCGTGTGCTTTTTCATCCACATCGTTTTTATTTGGAATTCAGGTTCAATTTCCCCGCTAACTATCTCATCACTGTCCAAACGATGAACGTCAATGTTGAACAGAGCGATTAGCAGCAGTCGTTCATAGTTGTGACGTTTGGTGTAAACTTTCCGAAATGTTCGCCGCTGATTTGTTTGATATTTATATACACTCACATTCAAACTAATCTACCAATCTCATACAGGATGCAAGCAAGTTTATAGATCATTTGTATTTTTTTTTTATATAATGCGTTAATTTTTTTTTATTTCACACGAATGCTGAACTGATACTTTAGAAAGTGGGAATTTAGAAAGTAAATTCACATCGGTAAATGTAGAAGGACAGGAAAAACTGCCATATCAAAATGGAAGATTCTTATTTATGCTCAAAACTAAACTGTGTTCCCAATCAGTTTGCTTATTATACACATATACTATACATTACAAATAAACGAGTGTGAAAACTTTTAAATCTAACGCAAAACAAAGCAGCACAACAAATTAATGGCAGGTAGAAAATTTTTGTTTGAAATAGGTGTATATTCAACAATATGAATTATACCTAGCATCAGCTGGAACAATTGTGATGTTCACGTACAATAAATCATAAAACCAACGACGTGAAGAACTTAACAACCCGTGAAGAACACTGATTGTTTGTCACCAATGACGCTAACCGTTAATGTTAACCAAGGCAAATCACCGCCTTGTTCGGTCTGCATGGTTCTCCAAGCACAAACAGGTGTAATTTATATCTAAAACAGAAAAAATGCACATCACTTCTTTGTTGTATGTAAAAAAAATTCCTAATGCCGGAGACTTTCTCTCCAACCGTCTTTTCAGAGGTGATCTAAAAAGCATAGATTCATATATTTTACTATGGAGCAATCTACATGTATTGTTATAACTATTCAAAACAAAACAGTTTCGCTCAAAATATTTATATCTCGTCAGATAGCATCACTTGTACAACCAGTATATCATTTTAGGTTGTATAATTTCTTCAACGGCAATTATTTGTTATATTTTAGGAAAGGTACTTTAAAGTTGTCAGAATCTGTTTCCTATCGTTTTGATCGTATATCAATATATCATGTGTATGATTTATATGTATATATGTTAAAGACAGGTCCACAATGTAAACTAGTTTGTATAAATTAATTGTGCAATCCTGTTTAAATAAAGGTCATTATGTTAAAAAAACAATTTATATTTCAGATGTCTTCGTGCACAATACGGAAAATCTCGGGTATTATTGAAAGCGGACTCATAAACTGCCAGTTACGTGGATTACAAAATGTTTTCTAAACCCTTTAATTACAACGTTTCCTATTTCAGAATAATTAATGATGATACACATTGTAATTAAGAGGCTAAAAACTGTCTTTTTTTTTAATTTAATGGTTTCAACTATTTACAACGTAGAAGATATAATATTATGTCCTAGATTTTGAAGACATTTCATCGATTGAATTAAAATCAGAAGAAAGCCTATATATAGATTATGCCTGCTGCTAAATCCTTTGAAGGTATACATAATAAAATACACTGTATATTTAAAAAAGAAAAAAAAAGTTATATTAATATTGAATATCGATTCATGATGGCAATGAAATAAAATACTTATCGTTTTCTATCATTGTAAATCTTAAAACGTCCGTATGGATATTTTAACAAAAGTCATCTTTGTACAACAAAGACACCGCATGTATTCAGCAGACTGTGTACGAGTGAGAACTTCAATTTTTCCCCCCCCATATTTTGTACTTTCTGCATTAAATGTACATATGGAGTTGATGTGTATGTATCTACGTTTGAATTTAAAAAAATAAATAAGTATAAAAATCATAATTGAAAAAAACCCTCAGCATTTACCGTATACAATACATAAATATCAAAATATCTGTTTCCAAGCCTAAAGGATTAGTAGAACGGCGACCTACATTTCATAGTTTATACAGTGATATACGAGTCCTTCCATCTTTAATATTATGCCACGTGTTGCTCCAAAATGATTGGAAAGACGCTTTAGATATCAATCAGTTTTATTCTTTTATTCATAGTTTCCTCGTAATTTTTCAAGCACTATATAACATTGACCCAAGAAAAGGTGCTAGCTGGGAATTAGATTTTAATCTTAATAATATGACTGTTTTCACCTACACCTCTGTTTGCAACACAAAATCTGTCAAAAGATGTGGTAGGTTTTTAAGCTGTGCTATAAGAAAATAAAGATTTGATGTATATCTATATTCATTCCATATATCATCCGGAGAGCATGCAGGTAACAGATCGACGGTTTCCTGTTCGTTCAGGTAGGTAAATAACGAAGCATACAGCCAGTCGCGTGCTCGGCGAGATGTGGGCGTGACTTCACGATGAGAGGGCGGAGCCTCACACCTGGGCATGAATGAAATACCGCACAGGTAAGAGACACGACGATGTCATTCAGAAATCGTAAAGGATTGATTTGTTTACATATTGATCGGGTGTATTATACAAGTCAGCATGTTTCAGTGTGAACTGTTTGACATCTTTACTGAATATGGTAAAAGGATATTCACAAATAAGACGTAATATGGAGACGCATCAAGATATCTATTGATCCCAAAATTGAATGTATTCTGCACTAAATGCATGCGGCTGTATTTTGTCTCGAGAGTTTCAGTTTTCGAGTTAAATGTTAAACATTTCGAATAGTATTTTCATTACAACAATTATGATCGTATTCGTTATAGTTCTCACAAGTTTATAAAACAAAAATTATAAAATAACACTTTTTGTCCATGTTTAACGAACTATCAATATTTGGAAATTTAAGATTATTAAAAAGAAAACTAGATCTGGTGTTTTTTTTCTTTGTTTAGATGCATTAGTTAGGTCCATTCTTGACTTTGTACAACACCCAAATGTCGTATCATTTACTTTTAAGTCGTTCGTGAACAATATAAATGTTTTATATAGTTTTTAGGTCACCTGATAAACTCAGGTGAACCTATTGCAATTGGTATTCGTCCGTCGTCGTGCGACGTGCGTCGTCCGTTAACAATTGAACATTTTTAATCTTTATAACCGCCAGTCCAATTCTTTTCAAATTTGGTATGAGGATATCTTTGGGATAAGGGGCACATAAATTATAAATTTCAGGTCTCTTGCACCTTGGGGGTGGGGCAAAAATGCCCAAAAGTTACCAATTTTCAAAATCTTTTCTTAACAACCGCACATGTCAGAGAGAAACCAAATGCATAGTGATATAGAGCAGGAAGACCTTTACCAAAGTTATAAATTTGGTGATCCCCGGGAATAGGGGTTCTGACCCCAGGGCGGGGCCAAACTTGGAACATAGTGTTTATATATAAACACTTTGAAAAAACATCTTTTAATGCTATTGATATTAATGTTGAAACTAAATAGATATTTTGAATGAATAGGGAGTCCCTTTTATCAAAATTGTAAATTCATGGATACTAGGGGCAGGGGTTTTAGTATTTACTAAGGGGTGGGCCAAATGGTCCCATGATGAAATTGTTAACAATTAAACACTTTAACTTCGTCTTGATATACCGCCAGTTCAATTCTAATTACTAAAAATTGTAAATGGTTTGTACCTAATCATTCAACTCGAGTATTAGTGTTTTGATAGTCAGTAAATTTACACCTAATCAAAATTGTTTGTTTGTTGTTTTGAGTTTTCAATGATATTACATGTACCAATTCGACAACCAGTGCGTATCCGAAGTCTTTGGCCCAGGGGCTGTACCAAGTAATTTGTATCTATATAATGGAAACAGTATTATATTCTGATATTTATATCCGTGACAACTCGACAAGGGCCACTGACTTTTAAAACTCGTCCGAAAGACCCCGAACGCTTACCTTTTTGATATTACGAAACTTTTGTACATTTACTA
Source organism: Ostrea lurida (assembly GCA_903981925.1). Classification (NCBI taxonomy): domain Eukaryota; kingdom Metazoa; phylum Mollusca; class Bivalvia; order Ostreida; family Ostreidae; genus Ostrea; species Ostrea lurida. The sequence goes on from CAJDSM010028451.1 coordinate 12,260, forward strand.
TCGAGTTGAATTTATATAGCACAGACTTGCAGTTTGGTCGTCCGAACCAACGCCTATCCTCCAACTATAGACTCGCGCGTTTTTGTTATCCACTCCTCTTGGAGCGAGATACACATCCCAGTCCGCCCCCGCCTCATCCCTACTGCCGTATTGCTCACTTGCCTTTTTGTCCTTTTCCGTGGGCTGCTTAGACCGATGCGCCCTCCGAGGAATCGAACTGCCCCTCCTTGAAACTTTTCCTTTCAGATGTAATATTATAGACCTAAAAAGGCAGGTAACCTCTCTATTTCTCTGCTCTTCCAAGTTGCTCACGTGCTTTATCCATTGTTAAACATGTGGCACTGGGTCTAACCATTTGATCGGGGATATAGCCTAGCGCCACTTACTTGATTGGTTGGCCATGACTCCGAATTATATGAGATCGCAAGCCACATTCGGCCGATGCCTAACTCTCCAACACCTTGTCCGCGGCCCCCAGACCCGGGCTGGATTCAACACCAACCGAAGCAAGACCACTCGGTAGCAGGATCCTGCGGGCAGTGTATATTGATACCACTGCGTGCGCCTGGGTCGCAAACTTAATGCAGGACACATACTTGCTGTCCGATGAGCGAATCAGTTCACTGCAACTATATAGCCATGGATGTTAGCAGGGCTCCTTTGCCGATGGCAGTGCACTTATCTCTCCCAGCAGGGGATCCCGTTCTACCAGGTTAGTCTGCACTATCTCCTTAAGACCGAAACGGTTAAATTTAGCAGGCCTAACCCAGATCACAGTCGCGAGAAAGTCTGCGACCAAAAGGTCGAGTCCCGTATTTCTGCTGGTAAGTTGGATTTACATGGAATTGTTGTACTCGTATCTTAATTCAGAATGTGCATTTTGGACGAAATTATTGTCTCTTCACTCTGCAGTGCATGCTTCATACTGAAATGTCGGAGATTTTAGGAAACATGTAATTAAAAAAATGAAGAGCTGAAAAATGGCAGTGCCAAAGATTGGATGCTTATACAGCACATCGTACCATGTGACGGAAAAACCACTCTCATAGCTGTCATATCAAGGTAAAGGTACGTCGTGCACATGGTGGACCAAGATGTATAGTGTTTGCTTATTCTTTTGCACATTCCGGCCGTGCGGAAACTCCTTTTTTATCGCAAAGCCATACGTACGCACCGTTGACATGGAATTTGAAATTTCACTGTTTTGCTTTTATATACTTTGTAACGCTTACAGGTGCTCATGCCTATTAAACACTCTTCTACATATAAATCTCCTTGTAGTTGACCTTGTCATTTATAGAAAATATTTGAATCCTTTTTCGTTTCGACAACATCGTCAGGAGAATGTTATTGTAGGTTACACGGTTTTTATTTTGAAAAAATTATCAGACTGAGGGTTTAAAGCCAATTATTTGTGTTTATTTAGGTTTATTGCTAATTTCGTCATCACAAAGAAACCAAAAATTCCCAGCGGCGACAAAATTACTCAACATAACAGGTAGTTTTGGATGTGATTGTATCTCTACCGGACTGCCTCGCATTCATATGCTATTCAATTTTCAGAAAGTAAAGTCATATCTGGACAGGAAGACAAAAACTATGCTAATCTAGGTGGCAGCATCACCAATAGGTTTACACTTCGCGGCATATCGAGTATTGGCAAATAATGTCGCAATTGTGTAGGAAGGATATCTGCAAAATTTACATTAATTTCCAGGCTTTTCTATGTTCGTATATTGTTCATTCATTTTTTTATCCGTCTTGCACTTGATTCTGCATGCAAAGCTACCTTCCCAATAATGGTTATGTAATTTGAAATAACATAAGTGATATCATTGTTCGTAACAAACTGCATCCTGGCAATATATAGAAAACTTAATAATACAACGTTGTTAATGTATAATCTTTTTTTTTTTATTATTCAACCATCAGTTAAAACATTTCGTTTAAATGTGTATACAACATGTATATATTAATACTAATAAAACAGAGGGAAGACCTATATACGCTTTGCAACCAGAACCAGCTTCAAAGGAATGAATTCGTACGAATTTTCAACGAGAGAGATATAAAAGATTGGTTTAAGGGTGACAATATTGATGGATGTATATTAAAACAATTGTGTTTGTGAGATACTTTGATAATTAGTTCCAACAACGAGAAAAAAATCTTAGCTGAAATTACCAAACATTCAAAGCATTATTAATCGCAAAGGCTTAGGCTCTTGGAATTAGATTGAAGATATTGTATTCAAACACATTCAACATGTCTTCATATACATACGAGCTAAAGAATACAAACCACCTTATATCTAATGGCTATATCGATTGCCAAAATAAAAATACTTAAAAATCCCCATATTCATTTCCGAATAGTCATAAAAATTGTATTATCCTTACTTTTAAAAACTCTGAACACAACTGAAACATGACCACAACAGAAAAAATTAATATAAATATAAAAAAAATATTAATTGCAAATAAATGTTATAAAAATCAATTATGTGAACACCATCAATGATTCCATATATGAATTAACATATCATATTGTATTGACACATATATGGGAATGTTCATATGTCCGTGGACCATGTCTTTTTAATTAAAAAAAAACAAAACTTGTTATTCAACATTTGTCAATGTCAATAATATACCATATAAGTAAATTCATAATCAAATCTTATTAAATATTTATAAAGTAGATCTACTTTACACATAGTGTTTTTATCCACAGACGGACGGACATAGTGCTGAAGTCTCGCAGACACCGAGAACATCAACAGTGTTTTGTGGTATCAAAAAATTATTGAAGCACATAAACCAAGTGACGAGGAGATCGACCATTATCGTAAATTGTTCAGTCATTATTTAAGTTGTCTTTTCATCCAACATGGGGAAACCTTAATACCTCTCCATCAATCCAAGGAAAATATGAAGGGTTTCACTCTGTCTGTATTAGGTAATTTTTATCGTAGCATCAGACACTGAGGGAATCGTCACTGCAACTGGCCGTACCGTGGTTTTCTTGTTGACTGAACATATTGAAGGCGTCTGCTGAGGATGGTTTTAATTTAACGTTCTGTGGGTCCTCGCCGTCAGAAATATCCTTCATGAATGAGATATAAGTCATGGCCAGCTTTAAGGTCTCAATCCTGGAGAGTCTTTTTTCGTAATTAAAAGCCGGAAGTCTTTTCCGTAGATCGTCAAAAGCTTCATTTAGATGAAACATGCGCTTTCTCTCCCGAACGTTCGCCGCTTTGCGCTGCACCACAGATTGCACTCGCTTTCGTTTCGGTTTCCCGTGTTTGTTCACTACTTGTTTTTGGTTTGAAGGTGAATCTCCACTTCCATCATACTGAACCCCGCATCCAGGAGATAACGTGAAGTCCCAGTTCATGTCAGTCTGTAAATAATCATTCTCAGATGGAGAGGAGACCCCCATAAATGCTGGATGCTCAAACATATTCTGTGGTGGAATTGGATCGTGTTGCCATCCGGAATGCATCGGATACATGTCATCGTGGAAAGAGAGAGATGGTACTGATGCATTATAGAGAGAATCCGCATACACAGTAGGACATACTCCATCAACGTCTGCAAACTCCATGGTTTTTTTTAAATTGCTGTATTTTATCTTCCTACAGCGGAGACTATGCAAGTTGAGCAATTCTTGATCCCCCAAACCAGTTACACGACAGAGAATGGGGGAATACTGTCGTCTGCTAGAAATGGGAGACTTTATATCTGTCGCAACAGTAACTACAAGGACGACACCATAACCAAATCCGTTGCCTTTTTGAACCTGGCAACAGACAACCGCATTTTTATTGGCTTAAATTGAAAGAAGAGACTTCAAGAACGACAGCGCGTGCGAGGGGTGGAGCTTAGATTACGACACGCACAAGAAGGCGGGGCTATGATACGTGGAATGCGACGGTCTGCAAACGCACCATAGCCTGTTGACGAGACAGCTTGAAGTTTTTTTATTACATGAAAGTCAACACCTCCCGCAAAGTCGGAAGGAAAAAAGAACAAACTAGCAACGATCGATACATCCGGAAGACTGGTAAACTAGACGGTTTAAACCTGACCTTTGTAATCCCCACGTAATATTCCATTACTCCTGTGCGGCGCAAAAGCACAATGGGGAGTTTGCGTCTTTTTTGCCGAAGTCCGCGAGAAAACGAGCGCCGTATATTGCGACGTAATTAGATGAAGAAAAGAAGCACATGCGGCGTGTCTTTTGGTGTGTCAAATATTGGTTGGTTTTTATTCACGCTTTAATGAAGCAGAACTAAGCTAATTGACTACAAATAGACAAATGGTAATCTTTGATTGCCGTCTTTAATATTTTGTTCAGTAAAGATTCGCCGCACGAGACAAGACAAATAGGCTATTGGTTTTTTAAAACATTACTTTTGGTTTCAGGTGTTTCTGAGATTTTCATATTTTGGTACTGAAGCATGTAGCAAGCTGGTAGATCTGAAGAATCCCATTATGTCTTAAAATGCCTGTACGCTATATAAGGATTTACTTATATACATGTAGTTTATTAAAAACTTGTAATTGAGAAAACCTCGTCTATGTTTAAATTCATGCAGTTGTGGTGTGTAAATGATATCAAGGAAGTCTGAAATTTGGAAAATTTTCTGAACCATGCCTCTAACTTGCGTTTTAAATAATATATATTGTGCATTCTCCGCCATGAAATAATGATATNGTTTAAATTCATGCAGTTGTGGTGTGTAAATAATATCAAGGAAGTCTGAAATTTGGAAAAATTTCTGAACCATGCCTCTAAATTGCGTTTTAAATAATATATATTGTGCATTTTCCGCCATGAAATAATGATAGTGTTTATTTTTTATTGTACCAATTTTATACCCCGCTATTTCTTGTTTTTACATGAATGTATATAGTCTGGCGTAATAATTATTCGTGTAATATCGCACGGTTATACCAGTGTTGCTAACCGTGATGTATCTTAATGCTCGGTACGTGCATAAAATATATTAAGGGGACATGGACACGTTTTGAGCTAGATTTTATATTTGCATTTTTAATGTTTAAAATGATTAATTATGTTATTTACATTGGTCAACAAAAATTTGAACGTCATTTGTTGAGTTACAAGTGAAATACAGTACTTCCAATTCTTTGCTATGCAAACAAGGCTCGTGCCGTGTTTTTTTTTTTTTTTTAATTACATGTATATATTGAATATGGTAGTATAAAAGCACGGGCCTTGTTTACATTATAAAGAATTGTGAGTGCTGTATCTTACTTTTTGCTGACCATTAGAAATGACTGAGTTAAACATTAAATTAGCTGAATATGTGTCCATGTCTCTTTTTAAAGTACTATGTAGCTACTAGATTTATAGGTCTACTCAGGAATGCATCAATATGATTTGTGAAATTTCGTAATACACCACGAGCATAACTATTTAAATGTTTTTTTTTCCGAAACGATACTGTGCAATTATTATGTACTACCTTGGGAAGACAAATCCATTTGTATTAGTGAAAACGAAAATTCATTTATTATTAACTTGAGAGATCAAGCCCCGGGATCATGAAACAAACTCAAACTTAGAAGCCAAAATTTAAATCACCTGTACAAAATGTGCAATTATTTTTTAACTGAGACTCTTAATTTGCAGATATCAGGGGAAAAAAAGATGAACTATTTTGTTTTACAATCATTTCATTGCAATGTTTAGCTTAAGATGCTTCATGACCCCGGGGCCTGGTCGTTTTTGATTTAATTCCTTTTGACCTTTATGCACTAAGGTACACGTACTTCAATATATGAGTATTGTATTTGTACTAATAAGCATTTATATATATTTATGTATCAATTTCTCAGTCATGAAGTGACCAATTATACCAAATTCGTATGTACATACGAGCGTACTATCTATATACTGAACACTTATATATATGCATGTTGTTGTTTAGAGGGGAGTGACGCTCTAGGTTTAAAGAACTTGCGCCCTATCCTTTAGTCTTCAGTTTATTGACAATAAAATACATTCAAACCACTATCATTCTGTGGACGATAATCAAGTCAGTGCCCATAAACACGTCTGCAGATCATGATTTTTTGAAGGTCTTGCAATTTACGTACATGTATAGTAAGTGCGACAGACTCAATCCTGTGAAAAGGAAAGCGCTTGTATCAATTATAGAGCAAATTTCAGCAGTAATTGCAAAATTTGAGGAGAAAAAACCCATGAAAATTTACGAAAAGTTGGGCTTATTCACAGGGGAAATTGTGAAATTTGACATGTACAGCAAATCTTGAGACACAATAACGTGAAAAGTTGAACCAGCGTTCGAAATGATTGAATTCGCTGACTTTCAATCTTTGAACCTGGGGGATTATAAACGTAATCTAGTTGTATGTTATATACGCTTAGTTTGGCGCTCAATAGGGCATTAGGAGGGTTAATTTTCCCCAAATCTCATGGTGTGGTCAAATAGCACTCCCGATCTAACGTGATTTCTGCAAGAAAAGAAATGCAAATATTCCATGAAGATTTTCTCGTGCAAAGTCTTCAAATCGCCATTAGCCTAGATAATTTTAATATACTTATGAATATTTCATTTGAGAAAATTCTTATTTTTCATATTCATATAATTTTACTCCAAGATTGACAAGCTTCAAATTTTATCTAAGTGTAAACCTTTCATCGCTACCGCACTGAACTGTCACAATTTGACCATGCCGAACTGTGGAAAAAAAAGGAATTGAATGCATACCTAAATCGTTTATTACTTTTATGTTTGAAATTAATTAAATTTATACCAAAGAAATAAAAATCGCCTCTCCATAGAGAACGCATTGCCCCTTCACACTGTAACACCCAAATAGGAGAATTTGTGAAAAAGATACATGTGCACTCATCAATCTTAATTTGAGTAATAGCTTTATCTTGTTTATTTATTATATTTACATGCTTATAATTTATATGCATTAAAAAAACAAATTACGAAGTCCAACTTTCGAAGAATATCCGATCACGGCCAAAAAAAAAAAAAAAAAAAATCTTCAATGCTTCCATGATGTTCAGCAGTACAGAGTCTGAAGGGCGTCAAATAAAATCTGTAATATAGAAGTTGCTTACGAAAGCATAGGTATGGCCTATTCAAGACATGGTAAAAAAAATGACAAAGTTCAAGTTCAACTATACATGATTTTTTTTTTTTTAAAATGTCGCTTCACTTGATCACACAAAGTTATTACCCTTTTGAAGTACGCCCGCCTTCTGTCATTCACCATACTACATGCAGATCTCGATGCATGTTTTGCAACCCGGCTGAAAGAGTCTTCTTCTGGCTGTCTCTGGCATGGTCTTAGTCTGTCTCGGTCTGTCTAGTCCTGTCGTCTGTCTGTCTGTCTCTGCTTCTGTCTGTCTCTTGTCTGTCTCTCGTCTCATCTCGTCTCTGTCTCTCCTCTCCTCTCTCTCTTCTCTCTGTCATGACTCGTCTCTCTCTCTCTCTTCTCTCTCTCTCTCTCTCTCTTCTCTCTCTCTCTCTTAAATAGAGAAAAAATGACAAAATTTAGATTGACCCTTTTGACAACCAGAAACGTTAAATTAGAACTCTCGGTAAAAACGCTAAATCTTTTTTTTACAGGATGACCTCCCTGTCACGGTTTTAAATAAAAAACATAAATCAATTTTAACAATTTTCTGTTTAGGGGTAAAAATTAATTATTTGTCTGCAGTTTTTGGAAGTAACATGAGAGGGTATAGAAGCATCCCCCTTGACCGATATCAGACAGGTGCAAACTCGGGACGAGAAGAAAAATGAAAGTCGGCTTAACTTCTTTAATACCCAGTCAATAATTTCAAGAAATGTTCAAACAAAATGCCCTCAAACGAAGTGAGGTAAGTGATTTATGGCCTCAACAACTAGCGAAATATACTTCCAATTAAAAAGATATCAATGCGAGACGGGGGTTAGTTTACGGCAGGTAAAATCGAGGTGACGTAACTTTTGATCGATTTAATTTTTTATCAACAAACGGTAATTCGATGTAACATGCGTTAATTTCTTTTAGATTTTTTTGAAAATTAAAATTAAAAGAAAATTAAACAATCTTTTTTATATAATGTCTACAGGCCTATCTTTGGGTATTATCCTGATCAATTTTGAAATTAGTATTTCCAATAGTTTGTTAATAAAAAATTAGGCTTCACCGAACAGTTTTAATTCTTAATTAGAAGAAAAATGACACAAAGGAAAAACGCCAGTGGGCAACATGAGAGGAACACACGTAAAACAAATTTTTTCCCGTTTTTCCTCAGTTGTTATGTACATTTCATATAGCTGATCATGGCACAAAATGAACAAAACCGACCCATTGTTTGATATTTAACGAAATACTTGTACCGTGCAATAGTTTGTATCCCCTGTCATTTTTAACAACTAAAGAACGTGGGCGAATAAGGTGTCCGAATAGATAGATAGATACATGTAGATAGATAGATAAATAGATACAATATATATGTATGCAGAAACAATTGTGATAAAATATATGTATAGAGGAACAATTATAATACAACAATGAAGCAAATTCTCATAATTATGTATAGCACTCAGACCGCAACATTTAGATCATGATATGTAAAAAATCATCCTTAATTGTGAAATGAAAAGAGAAAACTAGGTCCTATAAATCATCATGGTGTGTTATTTAACCGTTTAAAAATTCACTAAGAAACTCCGGTACAATATTCTAAGAAATTGATTTTTTTCAGTTTATCGTCAAGATATGAATCACTTAAGTTAAGATATAGTAGAAATATCACAGTTCTGTATACTCATTGTAACATGATTAGGCAATACACGGTCTCTGAGCTAAATTTTTCAAATATTATTTTTTCCATTTTAAATGTTTAAGTCAGCAAAATTGAAATGACGGTTAATTGATGTACAAGCTGATGATCAGATTATGGCAAACAAAGGCTCGTGCCTTTGCGTGATTTTTCCTTTCTTTCGGCAAATTAATGTGTGCCTAATAGATGTACATCGCACCGTATGTAATTCAAACTAGATGTAACACTATAAGTATCAATAAATTCACATGGCAAAATCATATAGAACACACTGATAGGTTAATGGCATTTACATTGTTTTCAATTTCATCACTTGTAGACTCGGTCTAACGATTTAATCGTCATCAATATAATTTTCTATGTTTATTTCCAGTGGTCCCTAAACGACATATAATTACAGAATTTGAAAATTTCACATTCCGGGATGGAACATTGCATGCCACTGTTCGTAAATATACGGTGAGCAGACGGTGAGGAGGACATGAATTTTGAGCATTAATTATGAATTCGCAATTAAAAATAAATGAAGTTCCCTGTTTCGTATAGATCTGTAAACATTGAAATGTGTAAGTGTATGTGTCAAAAAATTCTCCACATAGGCTAATGTCTTCGGA
>CAJDSM010028453.1:10446-48129 GCA_903981925.1 Ostrea lurida
GTGTACAGTCACCCCATTATAAGTAATGATATTTATCCCTGAAGTTCCCCTCCACCCACTCAGCGTCTGCTATCTCCTTTTTGTAAACATTCGAAACGCGCGATTCTCCGCTATCATGATGAACGACCTTCGCAACCCTACCATTACTATCCTAATCTATTAAATAAGTGATATTATAACCATACATGCTATTGCGGCCTTTGATCCGTAAAGCTCAGATCAACACAGAGCATTGTTATGCGTAATAGCTGGATATTTTTAAAGCGAGGCCTTAAATCCCTACCATAGAACGCAAGTCAAAAGTTGGTCTTATTTTCGATTGTGCTAGGGTCTGCTTATAAAACTACGAATGGTCTATACGTTTTATAAGTTCTATAGAAATCATTATCGCAATTGTAACTTCTGCGGTCGCTGTGGAGACCTTGGTTTGGCGATATGCAGCGCTTGTTCCAACTGAGATCCATATGTAGACACTGATCCTTTCGATTCGTAGCCCCTTTTATGTTTGTGAGGAGACTCGTAAATATTTGCCCTGACTGAACGTTGAGTCTGCGTTGAGTTGATCTCCCGTTTTCCGCTCTGTCAATATCTTCGCGCCAACATATAAATGGGCCATCTTACGCAGGCGGTGTGTGGATCAGTGCCCACGAGGTTGAGCATAGAGGTCATCGTTTACTCCTCCATTCAGGCAACCTGATCCTTACACTCCTCATGTGTTCCTTTTGAGTGGTCATCTCAACTGTATTCGTACTACACAAGACGCTTGTTTCGGCGTAGTGGTATCTAGGTCTTCTTTGTGAAATCACGCGTCACCGAGCTGCTCCTTTAACTTTCATGGTACTAGTGCAGATCGAGTTGTTATTTCCATGGAGGCAGAGCCAGCGAACAGGTATGATTCTATAGCAAGTCACCGTGTTTTTATAGAACACAAATGGCATTTTTTCTAAGCTTTCGACAATCATTATTTGTATATTTTCGTATCTTTGTATGAACAAGTTTAAGATTTCTGGATACCCAGTTAGGGAGTTCTCAGACGGCCGTGAGGTCCAGTGACAATCCCCTATCACCGGTCCAGTCAAGAGAGAGTCGGAGGTCTTTTACTCCCCAGTGCGGCCCCATCCTGTGATGTCCATATCCTGTCGCCTCATTTTCAGTTGCTGTCGTGTAGGTCTGTGGTATAAGCCGTAAACTGAACGGCTGCTGATCTGTGCACTTTGAGTCAGATACCCGTGGTTATCTAATATCTTGGGATATATTGTTTATCGAAGTACGATGTTGCATCACACAACATATTTCTAGACTATCGCCTTACATTTCATTGTAGATATGCATTGGATCCGTTTAATTTCTGTGCTACAATAATAACTAGAATTACTACTGATTCAATTGTTGCATTCGAATATTTACCCAACGATTGTAGCTACTGAATATTAAAATGAACAACACCACAGAGTCTATTGTCCATTTTCTGTTTCGTACTTGAGGTATAAAGCATCGTTTTGTTTTTAACTAACGAACTACGATATGACATTACTAACACAACCGAGGAACAACTATCTTATCCCACTGTCAATAGGCTTTATGACAAACGGGCCGATTTCAGTTTCTCCCATCATGCACAACCTTCCAGCTTGATGGTAGTCAAGATTCTCGCTCTGAGTACACCCTGGCATATCGGTGTGTTTGTCTCTCAGACTTCTATTCGATATGGACCAAGAGGATGAGCTGACCTTCTCTTCTGTCGTGAGCGATCCAGCCTGCAGATCTCGAATTCGGAGACAGGCCTATTCTTACAGACACACGTCGCATCCTCGTGCGCAGGGGCGCTTTCTCCAAGAGTCACGTTTAAAGCCGATGATTTCGTTTAAAATGCTATTATGGTCCCGCCCCAAATACTATATTCAATTTAAGCGTTTTACCAATGAGGATCTATCATTGTAGTCATTATGCGACTGTTCTGAATGTTGTATTTTGCGATCTCCTAGAGGCCGTTATTCACACACTGATTTGACTACGAGATTGTTCCTGTTTAACCTTTACTCTCTTCCTAGGCACCTAGTCCACCTACCTGAATGTCCGAGATCGTTTCCGTGTGCTATGATTGCCCCAAACCTTCTTGTTTTTGGTTTATTCAATTGGATGGGACTATTACGAGATATGTTTGCACCTGTTCACATGTCTTATCAATTGTGCTTGTCAAAGAACCATGTCTGCCTATCATTTATGCAAGAATGTAAATACAATTGAAACATCATAGTATGACAATAATGGGTTAATTAATAATTTACTAGAGAACTAACAACACATCCATAGTGTATAAAGAGACATCGTATAAATTACATAGATTCAAATGTCCACGAGTTGTCTGGATACACGTCTCGTGGAAATCATTTTTATCTAATAAAAGTATTCATGGGCACAACAGCCGACTGTAATCATTTGCGAAATAAAAATACGTCTACTGCAGATACTATTGAAGACTTCTAGACAAGTGACGATCTACTATTGTTATTAAAAAGATTGATACCAAAACACAAACGCTCTACTGTAGCAAGATAAATTACATTAACAAATTAAAATGGAGAGTAGTCCATATCAGTTGATCATGTTTATGTACCAATCAGTTATATTTCCAAACGACAAAATTATTCCATCTGAAGAGATAACAAATTATGATATATTGATACTTATACATACAGTAACTTGATCACGAAGGAGTCGACAGAGTTCAAACAGCATCGAGTTAACAGGCGCGGATCAGTCAGTCACACGAGACGCGACGAAGAATTTCGTTGAAAAGAGTAGTAGATTTCTGATTATCCGCGCCTAGTCTAACGAGGACGTGATCCGAACTTCTTCGGACTCTAAAGTTAACTGTCTAACTAATGAAACAAATATTAATTTAAAATAATTTGTGCACCCCATCACCCAATCTTATTAAAATCGAAGTCAATATTATATTATAAATAGGTGGTTCCAAAACTCACAAATACACAACCCACACCTAAACCGTAATATTAATTAGGAATCGCTTGTTGTTACAGCAGCAAGATATTGTTTGATGACGCAGTCGAATTCTCACAAAACGTTGCGTTGATGCATTGTTGACGTCCATCAAGATCTTCAGAGAATTCACCTAGATACCGGAAATCGGGAAGAATAAACGGTACAGTGTGGTGACCGGGAAAACGTCGGATACATCATCTAGGTAATTTTACAGTAATTCAAACACATGGACAAACATTGAGAAGCAGGTTATAAGTGATAAAAAATATTGTAATATTACTTCAAAAATCATGTAAACATCAACTATATTGATCTAAGTATTTACAGCAGATTATGATGGGAAATGAAATAACCAAATACACCAATCAATGGGTTGCCGTCGTATACCGAGTTTGAAAGTCTTTCAGATCACTTTTTAGTTTCCCGAGCTTAATAAAACTTCTAAAATATATTCACCACGGGCAAATGAATGTGACGGGATAGGACAAAAGTTATGCAGTTACATTAACAAATGCAGCTATGTTCTATACTTAGGAAAATTTTAGACGAGAAATGAATAGTGAATATCAGAAAAAGTTAAAAGAATTTCAGATTATTGTTGTTTAGCGTGATCAGTATATGATAAAAAAGCAACGAGCTGAGAATTAACATAGCAATGGACTTTTTTCAGTAAACTGTCGAGTACTAAAATTCCAAGATATTTTTTGTATTTACAAAGGATTAAATACATTTTATCTTTTTCAAGATCTTGTATTTCAAAGATAAATCATCATAATTTTTGTCACTTATGATATTACTTTCGTCAAGGATATTAAGCTTAGATGTTGCCATCACAAAATTTGATTAGCGTCCTTTAGCATTCTCAACAGAACCACGAAGATCACGGATGGAACATAGATAACATTTCAAAGGTGTTTAGAAGTCTCAACCGAAATTGAATTTTTCGAGGACATTATAAAAAAGGAATATTCCAAAATACTGTTTTCTACGTTCGGGTTGTATTATACACATTATTACTCGGCTACCCAATACTAAATTCTACATAAACTATCATATGCGATTGACTGTCATGATGCATACATACATTCCATAAGTAATTGCATTAAAAACGCGAAACTGCTATCGAATATAAGTGAAACACATGCTAGTAGAATCATCTTTTAATAGCATCGAATAGACGAAGTTTAAAACATCGTGTCATAAATTAATAATCAATAAATCACAAAAACAGTCTATGTTATTTACAGAAAATCGAGTGCCTATGTGTGGACAACGTAAACTACTGTGGCAAGAAGCTGAAGGCAGGATCAGGTGCCATAGAGGTAGACATTAATAAAGATTTTAAACACCTTTGTCTGATTTCTCGTCCAACTACCGCCGTGTAACCCGTAGTCGAAATTATAATGTTAATTACGGGTTATTATTACCTTGTAGTCAGAGATATGAGTAAGGAAATTGACTATGTCCTAACAAAGGGGTTATGAAACAGTTGAGGTAGTGTCAGGTCAACATTATTGGCACTTAGTTGTAATACACAAAAGGGTGTGTACATTTGTAAATCGCAAAACAAGGGTTCATTACACTTTTGACCGAAAAACAACTGTACGCTTAGAAATGTTTCTGCGAAATGATTTGGACATTTTAACGGATTCTTTATAACCCGTGTCCAATCATCAACTTTATTTGTGAAGTAGGTTTGTGGCCTCGCTGTATTAAAAAAATCCCAAATTCCGCCCCAGAATTGAAGCATGTTCATTGGGCGTTATCGAGGAATCTAAATAGAGCACAAAATACACCGCATTTTGAAGTTCCAAGTAGATGTTGTAACATGTGATTCTGTAACAATCCAGCAAAGGGAAAAAGTTAAACGTATTGCAAAAGTTAAAGTCATCACGCTAATCGTAATATAGAATAATTAGTTGCTCAGTTTTAGGCGCTTAGTTGAATCAAATAGGTTATAGTATATATATTCCATAATATTGAAGTCTAGAGATTGTCAGGATTCTGTCTTTATGATATCAGTCATTCAAAGAAATTAACGAAACAATCAAAGCCCAAAATCGACAAAATTCAAGTGGGCAACAGCAAATATTCTGAAAGCAATGGAATTAGGTAGAAAAAAAAATCGTGATAGGATCTGGGTCTCTCAGTTTGAACAAGCATTCTGGATACACATTATCTTTACTGATCAGCTATCGGTAAAAAAGACATCCTTTGAGATTGTCATGGACATACACAAGATTGTGCTTACGTTTTTAGTTGAGCATGTCGTTCTAACATTCACTAGTACAACGCAATAATTATTCTGTAGTATATTTTTCGATATAGGTGTTGAATGAGTAGATATAGGTCTTGCCTGAATGATCTTAGACCATCTCCCAACATAGTGCTTTCCATATAATCAGACGATAGGTATTCTAAAACCTGTTAAATATATTGATTTATATTGCGTCCATTGTAGAAAAATAAACCCTAACCTTCACACACATTGCATCCCATAGTGTGTACATATCACATTCTGAAAAGATAACTGGAATTACGGAGCAAATATCGGAAAATCGGGATGGTATTTCAAAGGCTTTCAACAATAATAATCTTTTGTTATTATTAGGATGTAGTAATAATTCCAATTGATCCATTCCACAGTGTTTATATTTAGCCCTATCGAGTAAATGATTACTTGGATTTAGCATCGTAATTTCTACAACATTTTTTTAAAAGAATGGTATTTCTGACGGGTTAATGACGTCGTGTGAACGAAATAAACACTCAGTAGTTATAGGGATTGAATAGTTTCTATTTTAGAAGTCAAGATATATCTCTTTTGGGCAAATCACAACACACATCTCGAGTATGAATTGCAATTATATAACGCATTATGTCAGAGCAATGTACAACGATGGCGAGTGGGCGCATGAGTTCTCCTATCCACGCATGTCCATTTTTGTAGTCAAAATTAATTAGTGTGTGCTTAAAAGTGCGGTTAATAGAGAGTTAGTTCGATATAAAAACTTCTCATTCTATAATATGACAGGATTGTAATGTCAAACGCTAGATATCTCCCTGAGTGTTCGATCTCACTCTTGGTGATTGGAAACCTATATACAATATAATCAAATGTTGTCGTCCTCCATATACACTAAGAATTAGTAAGAGATGACGTTGAGCAAAAACATTACAATGAGCGTTAACAAATTAAAAAATCTCCTGATTCACGTTTTTATCCAATCAACCTAAATTTCATGCATCACATCGTACTATGATCACCTCAAACACGAAAAAGCTTTAGATTGCACAAACAGTCTGTGTCCAATGTGTCTACATAGATGTTATCTATATCTACTCATTTACCATTTCCATATAGTATACTTTCACAAGGATATCCATAGCTCTGATTCTCTTAAAACAAATTATATCAAGATATAAATATGATTGCAAAAAAACTACCCATAGACCATAGAGAGTTCATCAGGGAATTAAATGTTTTATTTAGCAAAATTCTGTAACGATGTTATAGAGTATGACAAATTAAACATGCGTGTATAATGCTGGAAGTTTCACCCGCAATTATTTATACACATTTTTTATGAGAGAATAATCCAAACTCTGTCCCATCACCTTTACAAGCGATGCACCTCTTCAGAAAGAATCTCTGCAACAATCAGATACAGTTCAGAATTTTTTTGCTAAACATCTTTAAACCGTCTCGGAGAATGTTTATAAAAAGTTAACATTCAGGCAAGTAGTCTATACTTAAGACTAGTACTTTATAATATAGCATGTGCGAAAATACCCCACTTACAAATAGAGCTAGCACTGTGATTTTGATAAAGGGATCTTAAAGGATCTATAATATCTTTAGGGTATCATATCAATTGACATCTTCATTATTATTACCCAAATCACTACTTCAAGCACCATTTCGTGCTATGGTATGCCCTCTACGTTAGTTGCGAGATACTTGAATGGTAATTCTCGTGATTGTACTAGATTCCAGTATTCTGATCTTCGTTTTTATTTATTTTTTTTGTGGAACTTTAGCAAAATTAAGATTCCTTATAAATGTTGTGTCCAAATCTCCACAAGGACATGGTAACAAGGGTGTACACTGTTGTTTCCGACTGACATTTCGTTAGTGTGATATTTTGGCGCGATTAGATGGTATCTGTCTAATTTTACTTTCCATATCTCGGTGACCTGTTGGTATTCAATGAGAGATATTAAGTATAGGGGCGTATTATGAATTGGAAAAATGCACCCACAAAAATTTCATATACAAAACTAAAGACAAAAAAAAAAGCCCAAATGAGGGCGGGCCAAAGCCAAAATATGTTCGACCACCCCGTAAAAAAATAATACCAAACCAAATAAATAAATATTAAACGCAAACTAACGAAATAAAAAAACAAAACAAAACAAATAAAAAAAAAAAACAAAAAACAAAAAAAAGAAATGAAAAGAAAAAAAACAAAAAAAAAAAAAAACAAAAAAAAAAAAAAAACAAAATCCTATAACAGCACCAAAGTATCGCGCTCTCTCAAAACACCACAAAATTAACATTAACACGAAAAAATGAAACATAAATGAACCTATAAATAACTAGATATGTAAATTCATCACCCCCCCTCAATCACCCCAATATAAGTGAGATGCATAAACATGATATTTGAACGTGGAGAAACGTGAAGTTGATGACTATGTCAAAATCAATAATTCCATTAAGACAAGGCAAAGTAACTCTCAGATTTAATCAATCAACTGCATGTGAAGAAATAATTTTTAAATGGTGTCGAAAATTCAAATCCTTTCACGAATACGAACGACCTCTTGCATAAAATTCATTGACGAAAATCACAAAATGGAATACCAATATATTTTTACACTATGCTCTCTAGATGTCAACACGATAGCATTTTCTCTGAGGTCCCCCAGATGCACCTTATCACCCACTGTCGCAAATAGTTTCAGTGAAAAGTCACCACCACGATATGCTGATATTACGTGGAATGCGACATCAACAAGGCGAACAGATGCACGTAATGCTGAGACTTTAGTAGATAGTTTTGACAACTGAGATAACACTGGAATCACCAATTACTAGTAAAAAAGATGTATATCAGCTTGATTCCCGCTGGATCGAGGCCTCTGTTGGGTGTGGGGGGTGTGGGATCTTTTTACACAAAGCAAAATAAATGCACTTATTAATCAACGATAAATTAGGAAAGTCTAAAGTCAAAGACAAATAATAATAGCAACAAAACACAAATACGGAAAGAAATGGAGAATAAACGAAAAGATATCACGATTTATAAATAAGTCTATAATATCATATCAAAAATGCATTAGGAATAAACAAAGTACGAATAGATCCCCCACCAGCCGTCTCCCCGACAGCAGCTCTGCCTGACCCCCAAGCCCTCGACGGAAGCAACCTTAAACACCATCTTCCGCGCGTGGCCCCACACACCTCTTCACAAATCCCCATTGAAAACAATCCGCTCCCACACCACCTCTTTCGCTATCTGCCGCAAACTCCCTTCTCAGGACAGCCACTTATCACCCAGTTTCTCTGATCTTCGTAGCGACTATTAACCCCTTTCCATCTTCCCATTCCCCCACAACACTCGCATAATCAATGTTCCGCTGCTACAAGACATGCACTTGCAAAATCCTCTTAGACTTCAGTGTATTCGTTCTCAATTTCTAGGTACCTGTACGGGCAAACAGCAAGAATTATTCAGGCTGTATGTGACGAAGTTTCGGGTAGTGCAGGTATGTCTGACCCTTTGACGAACACGAAGATCGTTCACATGTTTGCAATTGAAAGTATGGACTAACAATGAACGGAGAGATACCCCGATAACCATTCAATACGCAGCGCTCAAATAATAAACAGACAAAAATAAAAAACAACAACAAAAATACGAGATATTAAAAAGAGAAGATAGAGGAAGAATAACTTTGCTCATATCATCAGTGATTTATTGAAAGACAAGTATAGTGCAATCGAAAGAGTTATTTATACAATGAAATTATTACCTATTAAAAAAGTATTAAAATTTGAGTGTAGTACTTCAAAACAGTGTACACAGTGTCATAAACAGACACATTGGGTTATCCCAGTATATAATCAATTGCGTATACAACCCAAAGATACGATTGTATATTGCGTAAAAGTTTATATTCTATCACTATAAATCATGAATGCATTAAACATTTCGTGTGAGATTTTCCAATCAGGTTCGTATTTTTACTATCCGCTTTCCACATCCCCCCCCCCTCTGCCACAGAAATGACTTGATCTATGTAACGTTGATCCAGGGTCAAATCATATAAGAAATGAATCTTATATTTTTTCGGTGATGCAGGTATCCCGAATTTTAGACGTAAAACTCTAACCGTCAAATGCGTGAGCACCCAATACACGCCATATTTTATTTCTTATCATATTTAATTTTGTATTACAACACAAAAATAGTATTCTAGACTTTACTTGTGTTCAGGTACGATGATCGAAAATCACCTCAATTCGTTAAAAGGTTTTTACCACATGAGAATCGGGCGTAGGTGATCACGTGAAATAAAAATTAATATTTTGAGATTGAGAAAATAAACTGAAATCTTGGACTGGATAACCGATGAATGACTTAACTCAAGTGTCATTCGCTTTAAGTATAGACGGGTGTACCTGTGGAGATTTCCACACATCATTTTAAGAAACAGTACCGCTTACACTCTCTGGAGCTTATCCGTATCTCTCGTTTGACTGCTCTCTACCTACTCATCCCTGCCTTACTCTCTCTCTTCTACTCCCTCTTCTCATACATCTCATCTCTACTCTCCTCTACTCCATCTCTCCTTACTTCTCTCTCTCTCTGTCGCTGCTCTCTCATCTCTTCCATTCTCTCCATCATCTCCATCTCTCCCAAATTTCCTCTCTCCCTCACATCCAGACCCCGCACCATTGTCTCTCTCTCCTAGACTCACCTCTTTAATCCCTATAATTATCTCTCCCAGTCTATTTTCTACCCCCGAGATATTTTTGTTTGCAGCACGTCAAATAAAGCACATTATAATACAACAATTGTTAGTTACTACATATTTGGTGAATGCTACTAAAAGAATAGAATAACATCATAAAAATTAGACAGTGTAATACAAACCCTCATTCTCGAAGTCCTGAATGGAGCTATTTATGTAAAAAAAGATTGGAACTTAGAGATGATACGGGGTTTGAGGACATATCCAAACTTCCATGCTAATCATGAACAAAAAACAATATAATTTGGCGAGGATAATTTGCTTATGAAAAATCGCTTTCTAGGGCGCTTAAATTGGATAGGCCGACATTTAAAAAAGCTGGAAACTGAGAAGTAGCCACATGCTGTATAAACTACATTATTCGCCATACCCAGTGTAAACTGAGGACAAAAAGCGAGGCTATGGAACATCTGGTCGACAATTATGAATAGTTTCTAAACAGCGCGGCAGCATGAATAGCATTAGACTTGAGTAGGACCAGGATAATTGAATCGACCGTCAAGGCCGGAAAATCTAAAATGCACATGCCCGCGTCCGGATATAAAAAGCCAGGTGAAAAGAGAGGGCAATGAGGGAAACCATAGAAACTATGAATCACTGTCCAGTAAAGCGGGTATATCGAAGATAGAAACTAGTCGCTACGAGCATATATTCATGGATGTTCATTAAAAAAAGATTTCATCCAATATTATTGTTAAATAAACGTGCGGAACCCGCCGGTTATATGAGTTTTCATATCCAGTTTCGATAATCTCAGAGAAATAATACCAAAGAATCTACGAGATATACAGAGTATTATTACGCTGGATAACAACAAGTACAAACATTGTAACGGTTGCGTACAGAGTCAACAGTCCTAGTACGTATTTTCATATCCCTTTCATCAAAAGATGACGAGAAAGGAATAACAGTACAGTTAGTCTAGATCGGGCGAATTTTTTTTTGCAGATACATCTTACCTAAGGTTTCAAAGTCTTTAAAGTATACGAACTGATTTTACATATAAT
Source organism: Ostrea lurida (assembly GCA_903981925.1). Lineage (NCBI taxonomy): Eukaryota > Metazoa > Mollusca > Bivalvia > Ostreida > Ostreidae > Ostrea > Ostrea lurida. The sequence goes on from CAJDSM010028453.1 coordinate 21,501, forward strand.
AGATATAAGCTCGAATTCCAAAGGAGTAAAAAAAAACGCTACCTGCAGAAGAGAATGGGGAACGATAATTCTTTTTATACCTCTAAAAGCAATATTCCCTAAATTCATCTTTCACTATGTTAAGTAGAATAAAACGCCGATTCAGCGCCTATAGTAGAGAGAAAATAAACACTCCCCTCAAAGTAATCTTTTCAAATACCGAGACGAAATTAGTACATATTCACCGACAGGAGCATATATGCTCTTAAGTACAAGTATCTTGCCGATAGAAAAACGTATATATAGGTTAAACATGTTAAGGAAAATTAGTTATTGACCATTGATGATGACAGACAAACTATTAGCGAATTATTAGCGAAAAAAGTCTGGACGTTGTCTGCGTATATGTACCGAAGAATGGGAAAATGATATGCGCGCACAGTGTATTTCTCCGCCGCAACATCACAAACATAATCAGTATACATGCCTACGGGTATATGTATTGTATGATTATTCCGCCTCTGACATAATAATTTGTTTCCTATAGTATCTTCAAAACACACATAAAAACGAAGCGAGTGGGTCTAAAAGTAAAAAGATGCTCAGGTCACGTCTGTATTCATAACGCCCATATATTTTGTTTGTCATGACATGTATGATACCAAAATAGAGAAATCAAGTAAATTATTAACGACTAGAAACAATTAATATATATGATATTTTCGCCACTATGTCTTATTTTTCCTATGTTTATTGTAATCTTAGCATAATAATACACACGAGACAATCAAGCAAAAAACAGAAATGTTTTATCATCTGTGTTACATTAAGGTTTATCATTACTTCACAAAATTGGGAAGATAACAAATAATGATACTCTCATCCTAAGGAGAGAAAATTGACAGAAATTGTCAAAAATGTCATTACACATTTCTTCGTTGACTGAATAAACCTATGACTACCCAATGCTGTACTAGATAGGAATGTTCAGTCTAATACAGATCATTTATCTGCTATCTATCCCTTAAATACTTTTTTGAATGACGTCAGGTCGACGCATTATTGCGATCTAAATAAATCTCCAATAAATAAAACCATAGCTGAAACAAAGTATAACCCAATTCAAGGCAGACAGATGAAAGCATGAAGTTAAATCTTTGGCTTTTCTGAAAAAAAGCATTGAAAACCTATATTTTCGCTTCATCTAGTAGTAATAGAAGAATACCAATCTAAAATAGACTACATTACCCATGGGTAAGCCTCTAAGATCAAAACACAACTCTTTTGAGCTTCATCGGCGCTCGACTGAATATATACTTTATCAGTGTGTGCAATTTATATCGGGTAGTTGTTGTCCAAGAAAAGGTCTCAGTGAGTTAATCGATCGAGATACTACCTTCCAATGAACGCTTCATAAACCCGACTTCATAGAGCACATACTGCATAATCCATAGATATATTCTATTCTCGTGCTCCTTTAATACTGGATAGGACTATGAATTCACCTCTATCAAATGGAATCCATAATACTTTCGCAAGCGTTATCCTCTACTTCCTTTTCTCACAGCGTTTTTTGACCATTGAGTAAAGTTGTCGGAAAGATACTACGTAAGGAATTATTTAGAATTCACCGAGTTCTGGAATAGCATCCGATTATGATAAGGGCTAATCATACGGAATCTCACAACCTATTCTTAAAATGACTTACTGCTGTCTTTAGAAAAAAATTACATTTACGTATTCTAAATTTATGAATGTCGGATGATCTGTTAGCAACTATTTATGAGGCTTCTTCCAAACTAATTATATAATAAAGGAAAATTGAGTAATTTGTCAGTCTACTGCTGGGATTCTTTACGCCAGGACATCCTGCTTTGCTGATGGCATATTTATCCATTCTGTATACACGCTTTCCGGCCCCCATAAAGCTTTCAACGAAAATGGTGTTCAAAGGTAGGCATCTTGTGACGAAAAACTACAAAGCTGCTAAAAATTTGCTCGATAAAGTCCGTACTCGATTAGGCAATATACTGCATCTCCTCATCATCATATATTCGATTCAATGTCATTGTATATTTGGAATAGATCCCTGCTATTTGTTAATAGACTGAACCGTTATTTTTTGGCGCACTCTATTTATTAAAGGGAATCTAATGTATTAATATACTTCCGAAACCGAGTACATGACGAACTGTAGGAAAAATCTCCAACACAGTTTTACAATTGGTTGCGCCTCTATGACAATTAATAGTGTAAAATAACGATCACCAATACTTCACATTTTGAAAAAACCCAAGAGGCAAATACAATTTGGGAAGTAATTATGCGAAATCTTGGTTCCTTTGACTCATTCTATGGTAGGTATCGATATTGGGCAGGAGTGTAAGCGAACACACTTCATAGCATAAGAGTCATGCATCATAGCGGAAGATAGGACATGTCGTTTTGATCTTCATTACGTCCAATACACTTTCAAATATATTCCTTTTTCAATAATTGTATGGCATAATAACGTACTAAAGTGTTGAAAATTTTATAAAGACCTTAAAGTGAAAATCATGCGAAAAAAAATTTCACGATAATCGCAGGTAAAAGTCGGATATGTAAGTGTATGCAAATGGATAATGAGTACCTACCATGCCCTGTTTGACTTCACATGTTGTCCTCACCGTAATTCATACTCCCAAAATACTTTCAAGAGGATAGAAAGATTAGTGTTTTTAAATCTAATTTTCTAGGTCATAGTCTTTTGCAATTGTGTAGCCAAGCCTGCAATGATTTTAAAGATTAGTGAATATTTTATATTGCAGAACCCTATACACTGACATTACGGCGTGTTGTGCATATGATTGGAGTGATTTTGACAAGATTTCTTCAGTATTACGCTAAAACATTAGACCATCGTCATTGTTTGCGTGTTAAATCCATTCCGTGTCATGGTTTTAAGAGGAAATGACTCAGCTTTCTTGGTCTATTATCTTTGGAAATTGGAGATGTTTCCATTGGGAAAAGAGAGGTATTGAAGGAGAGTAGGAAAAGTGAATTTTATTCTCTCACTATATCAAATCAACCATCTTGAAGAACTAAACAGCGAAATTGAACAAACGTTCCTGTTTCCATTTGGAACGAATTGCGCATTTTCCTGTCAAAGGATAAAATCCTCCCCATGAGTAGATTAGGAGACTGTCCATCAGACTACAAGATACATATGAATCAACTACGTGGACAATTCGTCACAGGAACTCTAGAAACACAAGGATATTAAGGATGTTGAATTTTAAGTGAATAAAAAATAAGCCAAGACCCGCAAGATCATGATCTGTTATGGGATAATTTATAATAACCGCGCCAACATAATCAGTTAAACTATAACAAATAGAGAGAAATTAATAAAACACAACTGTAGAACGTTGAGAGTTATCCAATCATATCTCACTATATCAATACCACATCTACTGTAAAATAGATCAATGAACTCCCCTATCAAACCTATATTTATAAGACGTTGTTCAATTAAAGGTGGAGTCATGCTTCACATTGCCCATTGTGAGAATGATAACGAGAGACAGAAAATATGGCCGTTCCTTTGTGTTCTTTTTTCGGATTGTATTATAGTATAATGTTATAACCTATTCTGATTACAAGTTCCCATATGGCTGTCTATATAAATAGTGTCTCTTGTGCGTTTTTTGTAGCAATGCCTCTCCATTATTTGCGCAATTCTTATCTTGGCACCCATACAAAGTTAGTTACCTGAGAGTCATTTTTAGCCTATGAATCCAAAAGCGTGTTTTTTCGACTTATGGATTTTACCATGACTGTGCCCAAGATAATTTACTGTAGCACTCCCCATGTAAAATTCTACAGAAATACGACTCTCACCTTTTTCAGTTATTTTTCATGTTGTAAGATTCTAATTTTTGAAGTGATATTGAATGTCTATCTCATACCGATTTAGTGTACCATTAATGCCGTTCACATATTTGTCTTTGTTTGATTAAAATAATAAATTTGTATTTGTCTATTGACTAGATACACGTTGCAACGATGGCCTACTAGTACATCTTTCTAAAAATTTCGTGGCTCTATTAATGATCCGTTGCGCACTCCTATAACATTAATTAGCCCTCAAAATCATCTATACTTATGTCTTTATATGGATCCTGTATGCACATCCTCTTAATCAACACAACCGCAATATATTTATCGCTTTGGGATTTCAAATAGTATAGGTAGATGGAAACTGTCTCTATATTAAGAGAATCCTATGTAGGCTTACTATCCGTTGAGAAAAATTACCAAATACACTGCGTCTGTACGTGCGTGCTTGACAAGATTTTCTGCATTTGAGATCCAAAGCGCAAGTCCTTATTTTTTTACTGATATGGTAACTATGTTTAGGGAATTAGGGAACCACATTATAATGCTGTTTGTGAAATTCATGCATAATGAGCCCACAATCTATAGCGACTGAAACGACTAACATATATGTAATCTAAAACACAGTAGTTAAGAAGAATGCAATGAGTCTGACTATTGACGGCCTCAACGATAGCCTTACAAGGCAAATTACGTTGATGCCTGCATGGCCAAACATGGCTTTAACACAACGACTCAAAAGTACAGAATATTAAACTACGCCGTCGAAGTGTTGAAATAGCAATTACTGATTCAACAGCCAGTAAAGCGTAATCATATAAGGCCACAAGAGCAAGACACGAACCCTAAGTGATATCAGTGGCAGACACAGCAGACCCAGCGACAACAGCCGAAGGAGCGTATGTCGCCGAGAGCCTTTGCTACAGACAGCTACGATCACGGCGCCAGAAATAACATTACTGTGCCGCGTCTAGCAGATCCTTGCTTCATATTGCTCTGCTTAGTTGTCCAATGTAATGCCTTTCCTTACATCCTTAATACCACCAAGTTGCTGCTCTTATGGCAAGACTCTGAACTATGATCTACATTATATTATTGAGTTGAGGTGGAAATGGGGGCTTCTTACATATAAAATACGGATAGGATGAGATTCGTTTTATACATTTCTTATGCCCTTTGACTTTGGTTCAATAGTAACTCGTTTTAACTGGCTATATTCTTATTTTTACTATCTGATTTCGTGTTAGTAATTGTACCACCTGTGGATTCACCGCTCTATATATGAGGATTGTATATGTCCTTCTCAGTTGATTCGATGAGCTAAGTGGCTCTACGCCTTACAACAAAAAAGAAGAGCGCACTACGTAAGATTTTCTTGTTATTTGCGAGTTTCTGCTTACCATGCAATAATAAGAAGCTTGATAATTGGATATAAGTCCCATATTGATCTCCATTAGCTTTGAACTAATCAAAATATACGAAATTGACTGTTTATGCTTTTTAGGGTTAAATCGAATTCTTCTGTTTTTACAAGTTTTCGATCCATTTCGCCAAAATTCGACGGTTCGGCATTTAGCGTTTCATAATCATAACAAAAGGATACTTGGCTTATGATTTATCATAGATTCAATTGACCCAATGTATAAAGTATATAATGACCGTTATGACGCCTATTCGGTCACGCAGAGACTTGTCATTAATATATTGAAATCATCTATTACATAGGACTATCATATATCCCATGGGAGTTTTGTAGGGCTGGAATCTTCTCGTTTATCCGTCCCCGTTTAGTTAAAGACATAGTATGCACTTGGTTCATTATTTATAGACCTTTCATTCAAGCACCTATGACATTAGTTGGCAGAGTTCAATATCCGTTATTACGTCGTCACAAGACGAAGTACTTTAATTGATTATCCGAATAAGAACTCTAATATGACGCGCATTCCCTGTTGCGGCAGGGGGATCCTATATCCCACTAAGCATGTGAATCCGTGTATTGATATCAGCATAGATTCAATGTATACGCCCAATTTGTACGGAGCAGTGTCTTTCATGTCTGCTTCATACTTGGATATTTTATTGAACATTGTCATTAACGGCAGACTAACAACTCAACGTTATGACAAAGCGGACGGTTTCAGCTTCTCCGTCGTCAACTTCCCATATTTATGTAGGAATATTCCATCATCAACTGTATATGGTGTTTATGTCTCTCAACTTATTCGATACACAAGAGCTTGTTCTGCGTCTGATCATTTTTTGAATCGTGCCAGGCTACTTGCAAACGAGTTGTTGATGCAGGGGTTTCAGCAGTCACGTTTAAAGGCAGCATTTCGTAAATTCTATAATGGTCGTTATAACAATTTAGTTTACCAGTAGTAGCTAGGCATCCTTCCGTCTCAGGAGACGATGTTTTGCGCCCTGTGTGATTTGGACTCATCAGTCTTGTTGAGAGCAGTGACGGGTGTGATTCAGCAGCCCGATCAACTGTATATGGTGTCAGTATGTTTCTCAACTTATTCGATACACAAGACCTTCTATTGAGTCAAATACTGTCTGATGTGTTTCATAACAATTGTTAAGCCGTTTTTCATACACTGACTTGACCACGGATTGCTCCGTTCAATGGGCTAACGGCAGGTGTGACGGGTCAACAGGGGATGCTTGCTCCTCCTCGGCACCTGATCCCACCTCTGGCGCCTCCAGGGGTCCTAGTTTTCCCAACTCTTGTTTTTGTATTTTTGTATTGTATTTAGGACTTGCTAGATCACTGTTAGGTATATTTGCCTTTACATCTAATGTTGTTCAAAAACATCACCTTTGTCGATTGTATTGATTTTATATATATAAACAAAACATAGAAAAATAACTTTAGCATTCCCTGTCATTATTACAACACGAAACCGACTGAAATGCGAAAAATTTACTCCATACTGAATAATAAATTCTTTAAAAAGAATACAAACGTGTATACAAAATACATGTAATATTCAATAGCAAACATGTATAACAAGAGTACGAGTGGTATTCCAACTAATCATGTTTTACAAAATACATGTAAATTCAATAAACTGTATACAAAATAATGTGAAAGTAAAATTAGAAAAAAGTAATTCATGCTAGAAAATTTCTAACTACAAAAATAAAAATGTAAAGTATGGATAAAATCCACCAACTTGCCTTGTAAAGGGTAACATCCACAAGGAAGTCATACTAACAAAAACATAGAAAAATTATTTATATTTGTAAGCACAGAACTTTCTTTTTTTCCCGCTAATAAATATAATTTACGGGCAACTGAAGGACAAAAAGATATAAACAGTTAAAATGTATGCAGTATTTGCATTTGAAACTTTTTAAAGTGATTGTATGTTTTATATAATATTGCATATGGTAGCTTGTCTTGTATATGCGTATTTCTCCAAACGTTTGATATTCCGGAACTTTCTCGGTGTATCAAACCCATTCTAAAACTAGCATACGTGTCACGCTATAACGAATGTTTAACATTTTTTTTGTACATATTAATGATGCAAGACCGGTGTCGTTTTTCGTTAGATTAATAAAATTGATTTTTTTTTGAAAACTGTAGCGAATCGATACACATACTGGTTTGTTAAGTCGTCCTCTACGAATTCATGCCGTCAATATAATAAGTCTCTCCTGTGTGCAAATTTGGCGTTTCATTAGAAGTCACTTTGGCGTTGACTATGTCGGACTATCCCAACAACTCAGGCAATTCACGACATAATTATATAACTAGGTATTGTGACAATTCAAGTAAATATTTCAATCGGTGTCCCCTCAATACAGTTACTACGTGTTTATGATTTACTCTCTCAAAGTCAGAAGTAGGGGACATAGTCTCGCCTCTTCTTACAACAATGGACCTGGTAATTTTAAATGATAGCGTATGTGGGCATTGGAACTGAGAATAGTAGATTTCCCGGGCAGCCCCAAAGGAGGTAGAAATATAATTTTCAGAAGAGGAGAGCACGACCTTTATTCAGATCGTTTTTTGCAACCCTAGGTAAAACGTTTCGGGCGGGTAATTGGCAAGGTAAAACTTCTGTATTTAGCCTTGGAGGACAAATGTGCCAATTAAGTCTTCTCTGCAGGGCGTGCTGTGTGCTTCGAGTGTTTGCAAAAAAAAATATGTAAGTTGCTTCAATTTCTATTCACCGTTCTTAGTTGTGCCGTTGCATGGTGAGCAAATATGAATTAATTGTACTCTTACACACTACAAGGAAGAAAATATCCTTCATGTTGAATCTGTTTTTTGAGTAAAGTTGCTGAATCAACAAAATGAATAAATCGATCTTGGCACTTATAGAGAGATTTAAACGAGGCCTAAAACTGACGAAATGTATGACTCTATTACTCTCGATTATCTGTTGAAATAACAACAAAATCTTTGGTGACAGTCGACTTATACTATAAAGATTTTATCTGCATAGTAATTTCGTGGCAAATGGAAGACTAGCAGATATTGTGGCCTTTTCAATGAGCTACTTCGAATCTTTCTTGTGCTTAAGAGCGCAGGTAAAAAAAATTTTGCAGGGGATGAGCCCGGTAAATTGTTAAACGCATGGTTACATTTTGAAAAAACTAAAAAATTATACTACCTCAGTTGATTTTTGGTATACCAAAAATATTGCTAGAACAATGCTAAGAGTACTTGATTATCGTAAATGATTTCGCCCAGCGTCGTGACCTCATATCAGTAGCTTCTCTAGACGCCAGCCCCACCTTAAATTCAAAACGCGCCTCGATTAGTTCTCCCGGACCACTATTCTTTCCTATCACCATTCATTGATAGACCTATCGTTCAAAACCTCGACTTGACCCTAGCAAATGCGTAAGAGGGTCTCCACCATACCCTAATTATGTAAAGCATGGTTATCCGAATCGGACTTGCTACCTACATCCCTCCTTCCAACAACGAACCACGATTTTAGACTCGTAGGAGGTCCTTGATCCAGTCTTCTCAAAAGATTTTGCATTAATATTTCAACTTAAGTGGTATATAAGTGAAAGTAGAATTGCAAAAACCACAGAAGTCAACCTGACCTACATCCATTTAGTCTAAATAACCCATTACAGTTGCACTCTCGACAGCCCACAGAGGATAGGTTACAAGCCACTTTACTGAAACTTGCAGACATGGCCACAATTCAATATAAGATTAACTTTCATTCAGAACATATACAATGAACGTCTCCTATTTAAAATCTTCTGTACTCTCGACTTCACTGTGCGGCCCTTCTCCCTAACATCCTACTCTCTTCTTAACACCATTGTGTAACATTAGGTATTTGTATTATGAGTGGACTTGTGATGAAGTTATAAAATGTACACTTATTGAAAAACCCAGTGATTCCATGAGCGCCGCCCCTTCCCCTTTCTGAAACTCCTAACATTACCAGGATTGACTCGTGGAGCCACTCTAACGTCGACCCACAGACACCAAAATGACTACGCAGAGATTATCAGGTCGAGGATACTATCATTTCTGCTAGGCAGGCCCATGATGGTGCATAAAACGTTGGTTCTGGCCAAACCGCCTGCGTCGAGTCCCATCCTTTTTCTCTTTGTTCACCACGAAGAAAATGCAGAAACTGCATTCGACCCTTTAAGTAGAAGGTCGACTCACGCATTAAGCCTGTGAGTTGCTTTAGTCCCGATGTATACTCAAATGTAATTTTTGTTTTTGAAATGCTGGCACTAGGTACCCTAAAGATTTTTTAACGTTTTTAGAAACTAACCTCCTATTCCCGTTTGCTAGATCTCTTGACTGGCCACCCAATTTTGAAAAGTTAACGAGACCGATTTTGATATATCCTTTGTGCTTATAAATAGATGCTTTATATTGATTACCGTACAAGTGCGCCTCTCATGTTATGTCTTACATACCTACAATAGAAAACCTACAACAGTTTGCTTTCACACACATCCAGTCAGTCCAAAACCCTTCTAGTGAGGTCTCAATTACTTTGTCTTCTCTTTTATTTATTGCCACAACCTGCTGTGACCACGGGTCATGTTGCAAATCTTAACAAAAATAGGTTTTTTGGGTGTGTGCAATATGCAGCACCGACCCCAGCAGACCGCACCATGTTAGCTTCGATACGAGTACCATTTACGTTTCCCTGCACAACGATGGTCTGCTATGGCCATATCTCAATGCTCTCGGTGGGCGCCTCTGCGTGGTGTGCATCTCTGTGCTCTCAGGCGTGCGCCGCATCGCTCGCCGTCTACTAGCCTTTGTGTTCACCCACTCGCTGGCGTCACCGCTTCCACAAAGCCCGTCAGTGTGCGCTCTGAACGTAGCTTCAGCACGGCCGTCCTAAGAGTTTTGACGTAATGTCAGCCTCTTCTATGTCATTCCTTTTCATTGATGTCCTACCTTGATCATTCGGTAAACTCCATGAGAGACATGGTTAGACAAGGTCGCAAAGTGTCAGAAAACAAAAGAAAGAAAAAGACAGAAACGAAAAAAGAAACGTAGAGTGGAAGAAACTTTCTTTCTAGCAATTAAGGAACTTTGATTGTGAAAATACGTATTAACGAATATGTGTTGGGTTCTTTTCTTGCGTATCACAAACTTCTGCGAATCTCTGCCCCAAACTGACCTATTTTCTATTTGCGTCGTCCTTTGTTTGCGTATTCTTTATGTGTATTCTCTTTATGAATGTCATACTGAAAAAGGACGATAGTGAAGCACTTGAGATCCTAGATACGTACATATTATTGATTGCTTCTAATTCTGCGAACATCTTCTATAAAGCATTGCGCAGACTTCATACGCATAGCCTCTAAAGATCAAACAGCGAGAATTCGCATCGATTAATCGAGATACTGAATACAAAAATACTCACGCTTAGTAACGAGTTTTTACTAGCGTGTCTTAGGGATTTTTTCACAACAGGTCGAAATCGTCTGTACTTCCTGGCCAGAGCCATACTTAAGTCACGGGTACCATATACAGATTGTATTTGGACATGATCTCAGAAACGAACCGATATAGTTCGTAAGAGGCGATGAATATATTAAACCCGACATGGTATACACGATTAAAGATAAGAATTTCTGAGGTATGAAAAATATCATTACAATAAGTAGAGCGCCCTTTGCGCGGAATCTATAGAATATAAAAAGATTTTCAATAAATTCTTGGGAAGCCCGTACCCTTACAGTATATAGTGAATGTTAACAGTGTAGTTATGACGGTACTCTTAATTTTATGTTAGGATGTCAACTTTAATTTTTCCTCGGCCAGCTCTAACCATTTTTTTGCAAATTGATAACGATAAATATAAAAACCACTTAATTTCTCTGATCTCTCAGATGGTCCTAATCAAGAATTATTCTCAACACTGAAAAAATGGAGGAACGTAGACACGTGCAATCAAATGTGTTGCTAAAGTCCAGCTACTGAATTTATGAGAATTAAACGTTAATCTTTTATAACAGACAACTATAGCTATAGAAATTTTTTTCTGAATGCATCTTTTCTGTGAGTTCAATTTAGCTCTATTTTGCCTCCTCAACTATGCTTTTTACAAGTAGTTTACACCACAATCGTTGCATATGAAACTTGCTGGATACGTTTATCGGAGGCGACTTTTTTATTATGGCGCTTTACAGATAGTCGATAAAGGTGTTGACGACGTTGGGTTACCAATTGTCCGTCGTACTGTTGTAATGTCTGATTGCTTACTTTTGCTGTTAGATCAATTTCGGGTTTAGTCGGATATCATTTGGTCTGATTTTGTAATCACTCAACTATGTATGTAGATGGCGCCGTCATATTTATATTCGGATAATGTTCATGTTTAGAGTGGTGCAGCCACTTAGAATCGTGCGTAATTAGAAAAGGAAAAGCAACACGCTACTTGCTAGTGTTAAAATGTATATCTTTGTTGCAAATACGATCGCATACTCAGAGATTGAAAACTGGTACCAATATCATGGAGTCATACACGTATGATTTAATTGATTCGTTCAAGCACGATATACATGCTGGTCCAAGCTAGTAAGTGACATTCTTCCGTTACTAACTATGTTATGATTATACTGCTTACGATACTTGAAATTAATTCTTTCACACAATGGCATTATTGCCACAATCTTGCGACAGAATCGGTATATGTCAACAACCATGATTCTGAGTCTTCTATACAATATTCAACAATGCGAGAATTTTTTTAATTAGTTGTGTGAGATTCAATTCTTTAATTAGAAACCTTTGACATGTTATTTAATTCTAACAATGTATATTAAATTATCACATAATCGAGTATTATATTTGCTCATCGCTTCACAAATATGAAAATATCCACATGTAATTAATTGGATAGGACACTAAAGAGTAAAAAAAACCACGATATAGTTAATTCGCATATCGTATATATTCTTATTAAATTCGAGCGTATGGAGCATTAGGTTTCAGGTTCCACAACTCATATACATGCTATGAGCTCTCCACTTTATTGCCACGGATGATTTTGCGATCGTTTGTTTGTTGTTTATCTGGCTATCCCCTCTCAATATCGAGTTCTCACCACAATTGAGGTGAACAGTTCACCAGTGTGTTGGCGGTGATACAGCATCTTGGGTATACATCCATCTTTAGCTAGATAATTCTTATCTTAACTCAGGGCTCTCTAGAGCAGTTGAGTGGTAATAAATGATATAGGGCTCGATATCGCATCATGTGCTATCTTGCGTGTATCACATGTATAGTCAGGAGATATCTTCGTGAAGTTTAAGTCGATAGTCCAAAGATACTCGCAGTAACCTCCACCTGAGCTTAAACTGGGCCTGAGACTCATAAACATTTGGCGAGAGCACAACCCACACTATAACTTATTTAGCTCACGTCTCTACGGTAGATTTAGGCTGCCTAGTCGGGGCCTTGGAGCAGAAGGTCCAACCTCGAGAGCTACGAACCTCCTTGATCTCCGATCTCAAGCATAAGTTGAGTAGCCTTACTTCGAGAATAGCCACACAATTGAATCGGTGCGTTTCAAATGTGGTTAAATACAGTTAGCGAATTACCTGGCTGTTCTTTCGGGACAGTAAGTAATATAATTGTTTCAAACTCTCTTATATTGTGCGTAGATGATGAGTATAGCACATTGTGCCGTTCACTATAGATTCCGGTTTATGCTAACCGGAAAGTAAGTGTATATTATGAGTTTATCAGACTAATAATCATCGAATTACCGATTATCTCCTATCGTATACAAACGTTTTATAAACGGATATGATAGACATGTTTTTGAAGACACGATTATCTATGCTCATGTCGGAAGCTGACACTGTAAAAACCAACCGAAAGTATTACCAAGAAGTTGTGTGTGCCGCTCTGTTTTCAAATTGCCGTCTTTGGCATGAGATAATGTTCTGGATTTCCCTATGGATGTCACTCTGGTTGATTTCGGTTATTATGTTCTGAGTACCTTCTATATATGAATAATTAATTAAAATTACCCTGAATAGGATATGTAGATATAATAATGTTTGTTTATATACCTGTACATAGATGTGTGTCTCATGTACATTTACCCATTTCTGTTACTGTGGTTTACTTTTATTATTAGCTTATATTTATAGTACTTACCTGAGTCTGGTTATAATTGCGTTCTCAAAATATATAGACGACATTCCCGACAATTAGTAATCTATTCTTGAACAATGGTGTTCGATTTCCGGTGTAAATAAAGGATCTATTAGTACCCGAAGATTTTTATGGTCTATATCTATAGTAAAATGTTTGTCATTATTTGATATCTCACGTTCTGATGTAGTCGTTGCTGGTCTAATATATACACAATATGGGTAATGCTGTGGAGGTCTTGGACTCAATTAGGCTCACCTAATATAGTACTTGCGAGCGTATAGTATCCGGTTTCTAAATTGGCTTTTTTTTTTGGTTTTTTTTTTAATAAAATTTTATAAAAATAGTATGGTCTCCCTCTATACTAACAGGTCAGTAAAATTCATCATAGCTGTACCATGTAATATTCTTTGTTCAGCTGCAAATGTCTGTCACTTCTTAGAGACCACTGGAACCATTCGTGCAATAGATACTTATCTTTATCGTCCTATCTACACATAATCTCATTTCGTTAAGATCCCCTCAATTGAACGGAGACCATAGCCAACCTCCGTACTGCTACTGAGATTAGAATCAGTTAGACAATCAAAATTATGTCCCCCAAGAAAGGTTTGGAACATCATGATTTTGACTCGATACGTTAGAAGTTATATATGATAAGCGTCGTCCGTCTTTCAGACGGAAACCTATACTATTGATACGACTGTTATACTTAGCCCTTTGTCTCTTTCTCCATTCAAGTTCCTTTTTTGTTTTTTCGCCTTAGATCTGGGTACATCAGGAATGACGCTTTTTGGAATGGACTTTTGCTTGTGAATTATCTTTGCATATAATTTATCGGCTGACTGGCAGAATGAAAAATATTTCCTCCTGGCGGCCTTCGGTACTGAAAGTCACCCGGTGTTGTTTTATTTTAGTATCCTATATACAAGTAGCACTTATAAATGTTACCGCTTTAAGCTTAGATGAGTCTAATTGGCCTCCCTGCTTTGTGCCCAAGCGAGGCTGTATCGATGAGAGAGAGGTCACAGCACAGAAGAGATTAGGACACAGAGATCAGATACTGGGAGTATAACCGATATCCTCACATCGAGTAGATCAACTCGAGATAAATCGACGAAGACCTATCCTCACCGTTGCTATATAAGAGCATCATGCTCTCGAGAAGAGAGAGAGTAAGTTGTACGGATGAAGGCAGTGCGTGACGTTAAATTTCAAGGAGCAGAGAGAGGAGCACACGAGTGAGTTAGAGATAAGGATGAGGAAAAGAGCGAAAACCAACTATAAATTAGCGGCGGGACATTGCATATCAAATGTGCATAAGACTTGCTTACCCGTACTTATCTTTATGACATATAGGACAAACTCATATTTCTAAACTTCTACATATGTCTCATTTCCAGCTACAAATTAATGTAGCATTGCATTTTTGTAGAGTTTTAGAGGCTTGTGATATCCGGAGTGGTCCTTTGTAGTAAAACTTTGCGCTTTACCTTTTGCTTTACATCATGGGGCCACATGTTTTTTGTTTTTTATCTAGCATTTGGTGTGTGCTTGATTAAGATTTCTCTTCATACTCGTGGAAGTACGTGGAGTGTAACATTTAGGAACACTACTTTGTTCATCCAAAATATAATTACTAGATGGAATTAATATTAGAGTTTTATAATTGTATGGAGTCGAGTCATGACAGAGAGATAATTAAGTGGCATATTATCACAATATGAGATGATATTATGTTTCCAACTAATATTATATACGATGCTTCTATTGAAACATGAGATACTCCTGTCTTTATGTGGTCAAGAGTAACACGGATTAGTTATATCTAGAGCGATCTCCGAAAAAAAGTAATCGCAGACTCGGGCTGAAAACGAGTTTCTATGCTGAGCTGTTAATTATCGATGATTTAATAGGTTCTCGATACACGCAAAACTCGTCAAGGTAAATACACTAAACTAAATTTTGATATTCTTTTAGCGACATAAGAGTTGGAGAGAGTGATAACCCTAACACAGTCTACTTACGTCGAACGGACCAGAATTCCACAGTCAATTTAGTATTTTTGTTAGGTGAGGTGTGTGAGCTCAGTCCTATTCACTCCAGCATACACATCCTTATCGAGGAGTATGTTTACAAAAAATAACGAGAGGATCGAACAGACCAGACTGAGAGAATTACTCTCGAAGTGGGATACTGCGATATGGAGAACATGTGTGCGCGAGCTAGATTGAATAAGACAGGTAAGATCAAGCCTGTTTACAAATAACAATTTATTTCCTATTGCTAATTTTCACGGACTGAGGCTTGAGTAGTCATTTGCCTTCTATATATTGTTAGTAGCGTGCAATAGAGAGAGAATTACCCGATCCATCTGTAGGCGAGGATAGTTCGGCATCAAACATCTAAGCAGCATCGTTTTCTGAGAGATGTCAAATCCTGCTGAGATGAGTATCGTTTCAGAATTAATAGAATAGGTTCGATGGTATCGTGGTTAGTAGGGATCGCCTGAGCGTATAAGTGTAAACGCGTAATCTATCGTCATGGCATCCACGATAGCATATGCATCATTAGAGAAAGGTTTGTTCTAATGCGGTAGCGAAGTTATGCTCTCAGGGGTTATGCAATCAAGAGCGATACGAAAATCCGGAGGAGAATTGTTTTTGGTATTTGACACACCGTACGGAGGATATTCCAGATAGTTGCTATGAGGGTGAAAGATAGGAGAATCTACGGGTAATATCCATGATGATTGTTAGTGTTTTCATGATGCTATTATTGGACGAAAGCTGAGAGAGTGTCTGATAGAAGGAGGGCAACACATATAGTAGTGAGTATGTTATACAGGAGGTGAGATAGGAGAGCTGCGTATACATATCGAAGGCTGGGTGCACCAGCGATCCTAGACATGAATCGTGATTCCACTTGTATATCCCGAAGATTGAGAGAGCGATGGATTGCAGATAGAGGAGAATTATCAAACTCGGCTGTTGTTACTGAGAAAAGCACCACCTATGAGTTATCGGACAGGAGCGAATGTTACCTTGTGATATGAACTTGGTACAGTGAAGAGGTTGAGTCACCCTATACCGTGTATGCGCGTATTAGATTATTGTTGGAACATTGTGTGAGCAGATGAAGAATAAAACGCATAATAAGCAGGCATGTTGAGGGAGGATTTGCGCGATCTGGACACTGTGGCAATCGGGGCACATACTAATGAGTGAGAGATGTAGGCGAGCGGTGATCACACACTATGAGTGAGGGGATGTCGTGTTCTCAGCTCCCATATTATTTTGCAAGCCCAAAATTGGCGGCCATTAATAGAACATGCAAGAGCTCAAGGAGTAATCAAGAAGCCCTTCCGTTTTATCCTTCTTTATCTTCAATAGGTCGTGTTAGAGCCGTTTACGGGGATTTGAGGAACTAGTGTCACTTTCTTTATCATCGGAGGCATACTTTTCATGGGGTTTGGATTCCTTCTTTTTATGTTGGGGACTACCTCACTTCTGGGCTGTATTCGAGCACAATTATCTAAAGTTTTTTCTCGAGCTCAGCTACGACATGATTGACACCCTCGTACATAGAAGCTGATGAGTTATCGGCGACGAGTCCTCGGGACGACACCAGCTAGGATTGTCATGACGTGGGAGAGAGGAGATATTCTCCTGACACACACACTGCATGTTTAACTATCACGCTAGTCGGTACATATGAACACTTGACTCAAAAGGAATGGGGCTAACATGTAATCGATTGATAGATTCATCATATACGCATTAATATAGGAGTGAATTAGACCATGAGCTTGTTAATTCCTATTACCAGGAGACACCACGTATCAGCCCAATGGATATACGAGGGTTTAAGAGTGTGACAAGAGGCGAGAGGAATTAACAAATAAATCGTCCGTCGGATTACATTAGCCACGGTCATCACGTTACCAATATTGTGATATGAAAGATTAGAGGGATATTACACTTAGAAACTTTAGACGATAAATTTTCAGCGCGGGCTGAGAGGGAGGAAAGAGAAGAGTTGACTTCCATTTATCGGGGTGTCTGCACGTATAGGTAGCGAATCCCAATATCATACATTGATGTTATTGTTGATCAACTATTCCCAAAAGTCTTGGTAATAACTCCTCATTCTCCACCTCCGGTTTTTAGGCCACCTTTATTACTTGCGAGGACATTTTTAGTATGACTCGATCAGTGCCAAACAAAAAAAACGTATCCAATGTGTGGGTCAAAAGATAATACTTGTAACAAGTGAAATGATCAATTTCTCCGTTTTCTTGTTCATTGAAGCAGTCTATGCGCCTTAGAGATATTCGAAATGTCGAAAAAGTTCACTATTTCTTGACAGCAGATGAGATCACGTAACTATGAATATCGAAAAAGAGCATAGAGCACAACGAAGCGAGAACAACCTCTATGCATTGGAAGAGACAATGGCTTTCATTGAAGATCACGAGAACTCTCAAAATAAGGAAAAAAAACACCCAAACTACTGGGGAGTAGGGCTTGACGATGGAGCACGCCAAGATACCAAGAGGAAAAATTGCAGCCTGGGCGAGATATAGTGATGATATGCTGTATCGGCCAATGACGGTAGGTTACGGGTCCTGCACGGCACACAAGAGATAGATACAGACAGAGGAATATGTGGAGAGCAATACACTACGAGATAGGTCTACGCGCCGCAAGCCTTCATTCCTTGATGAACTACACACACATCGTCTCTTGGGCCGACTATTGGAAATCTCTTATGTATTCTCTTAGTTCTTAGCCGAAATTCTCGGCTAGAATGTGTCTTTTAGATTGCTGATGAATATATCACGGCGATTAGGCTATCTAACGTACGGCCCTATATTATAGGCCATCCAGCTTTATCTCTGCATCTTCGACGGTACGGAACACTACTCACGAAGGTGGAGAAACTCAATGGTCTTCATGGAGAGATGGTGAAGAGCGAACTGGTACTCGACGGAGTGGCGTGACTCATATGGCAGTTTACAAACATCTTTCTGACCCAGTCTAATAATACGAACTGCTCTGTGTAAGCCATAACTTCTGTCGGAGTTAAATTTTTGGCTCTTATGCTACTCACCAAGTATTAAGCCTTCACCGGAAGTCTTCCAAATACCGTTGGCCTCATTCGAGGACTATGGAAGGTCATCACGCAAATGAATAACATTGGGGTACCGCTGATATCAGACAGGTACACTCCTTCGCCACACGCGCATCTTGGAGCGGACGACGCGCTTATCCTGGACGATCAATGTGCGCGCCCAGTTACTGGAACTAGTAACCACTTTCCGTGAAATTTGATACTCCTTGAGTAAGAGGCATGCAGCCGCACATCCTTCTCTGCTAAAATACCTACCTCCGCACCTCTCTCACTCTTTATTAACTGATTCAGTCTTGTATCCTTTACTCCGATAGGGCAACGCTGAACTAAGAGACTGGAGAGAACTGAAGACATAGAGCACGAGTATTCAAGTAATATCCTATGCGGCATCCGGTACTCATCGTGCCCTTGGTTGGTTCGATTACTGAAGAGTCATTATAATTCGTGTATATTCACACGAGCGTTGTGTAGTGTCCTTAACATATTTAAATGGTCGGCAAAACGTGAGGGGCAGGAAGTCGATTCATGTATCTACCGCCTTCGCGCACCGAGTGGAAGTGGGGTGACGCAACAGCTGGGATGCGTATGTGGCTTGTGGAACACTTGCAAGGCTGTCGGCGTCACACCCGTATCATGGGGCTATCCGCCATAAGTTGAGTTGATTATACCTAATGGGCTCTTTCTCGGTTTCCGCCGTGCTCGCAAACGGGTTTTTTTCAATTATCTCCTTGCAAACGAAGCGATTTAATTTAGACGACGACTTAAAAGGAATTAGGTTCGCAGACGAGAATTTGTGATATACCAACTTTCGTTACGCACACTTATTGCGTCTGTTTGAATTCGCGACTTCAAATTACAGATTCGGTAGTTGAGCGTTGCGCTCAAGAATGGAAAAGTTTTAAAGCTGATTGCTAGCTGTGGACGCACCAAGATTATTATATTTTTGGCTATATCGATCTGATTATTCAGATATATCAGTTTAAATATGATGCATAGAGAGAGAACAACAAATTAAGAAATTCCTTATAATGCTCACGAGCTGGGCGACCCGTATCTCATGCGAGAGACGGACGAGGAACTGTCTCTCGAGACAGTGGACGGTTACCTGTATAATGAAGCAACCAATGACCACATCCGTATTCTCAGGCGCGGAGACTCCATCATCGAGCGCAATATAGGATCCGAGCACAAAATGGTGAACTGTGTATCAGAGCCACGACGTATCCTCGCACCAGATTCAGCCCTGTTCCCAAGTCATGAGATTACACAGCGGGCGAGCGCTACACTACAACAGAGTGTTTTACACTCTTGGTTATGTTTATTAATCTCTTCTAGCCCTCCGCTTGTACGACTATTTATGTTGGGTGTCCACTAATTCCCAGGGAGGTGAGGGTGCTCGCTTATGAAACATTCAATTTACCATCCACCACCTAATAAATCACCCAGTAATTAACACAGACATAGATCCGAAAAGAAGGCAATAATATCCACTCACCTGCCGCTTTGCGTTCTCATTTTCATATGCCCGTCATCATACGAGACCCTGACGTACAACGTCTGAACGTACGGATAATACAGGATAACATTAGGGTTAGCTATTTATATGGGACATTTCACAGTTTGTGGGAAACGCGTTCATATTTTTTCCCAACACCACCAAGAGCACGGGCCCGTGAGCGTCGTAGATTAAACCGGAAGTGAGAATTTGATATCGCCTTTTCAGTATATACATCTTGAGCGGCTCTGGCTTAACTCTCAATTTAGCCTTTTACATGAAGCATTTTTACAAAAACTACCAAAAACAACGTTGCTGTGTGAGACACCATAGATCTTATACCTTGTCCCTGCTGGCTCAGCACGGATCGTGGTTCGCCGTTTACAAATACACATCTACTCACTACCACATTACGCTTACGTCAGTTTCAATTTGCTTTTTTGACTGAGAAGAGCCACAAATAGACAGTCCCTATACCAAATGCATCAGGTGCTGACTTAAAACCTCGAAAAAACTGAATATTGCATAATCCTGGCCCTTCGCTTCGTCGTTAAGGCAGCGTTTGGCTAGGTGTCTTTTTGCAAACAACTATTTAACAATCAGACGAATTCTCTTTTCATTATTTATATTTAAGCACAATTGCATGGCTGAGACTGAGTTACATTATGAATGATTATGCCTTGAGAAAATTATCTCCTGGTGTCAATGCATTCTCCAAATACTTCAGTTCTGGTCTCATTTATAAGTTCCTTTTCTGATGTTGACATTTTTCACTGTGTTACTAAGAGTTGATGCTGTATAAATGTGCCAAAATGCAATGTGCAACTGACGTCAGCATCAGTGCTGACATCTGGTAAGATGCTAGAGATACCTAGCAGAGAGGTAATAATTGCAGAGAGGTAATGATTTATCATCAACTTATTGGCCAGTTCCATGCGATTTTAAAGACTTTGTTAACTTTATGATTTCCTTCTAAACTACATTTTATATTTTAGAATTTCATCATTACCTAAGATTTTATAGTCTACATCTGGTAATGTAAATTTTTCAGGTATATTCATCATAGTACTATCTTAAAATGAACAAATTTATTAGAACGCGCAATTTGTCAATTTTATGTGATGAACTACTTACTTCGTTGATAACTGATATCTTTCAAACTATTATGTCGAGTGCTGGAAGTATAATAAGTCCAAGGAGTCAGTTGAGTCTGTTATAATAAGCTCTCGAATCATGAGAATCTATAGATCATCTTTCTTTTTCTGAAATGTTCTACAGTTCATAAGAGCCTTGGATCAATCAATATGCCGACAGCAATTTCATATCCTCAATATGTATTCTGTTCCAAGATTTGTATCCCGCGACTATGGGGTCAACATATGAAAGACTGATACCTTGTTCAGATGGGACGTTATAGAGGTAATCTTGTAAGAAAGATATATTAGGTCTTGAGATTCCTCGTTTACTAAGAAATATCATCGCGTATCAAATATGAGGGCTGCTACCATCTATCCTTCTGTGTGGCGGTGTTAATGTTATCTTACAGGAGATTGTGTGGATGTTTTGGTTTCCAGGGACGAAATGCTTTGTATACAACTATGAATGTTGGCATGAACGTAACTGGTGGTTCTAAGTCGTAATTTACATGGTCTAATAACTTTTCTCTCATTGTAGTAATCTACCGATAGTCACCTGCTTATTGTGTGTAAGTGCTCCCGCTAGTTGATTCGTACGATACGTCGCGCAAGGACTAGGCGTATTGCGCCGACTTTCTAAAGAGCTGAGGCTGATCTCTTTAATATCAGATATTCTTTGTATTCCTGAAGGTTATATTACGATTTAGTGTTTTGGTGTACAGTTACAATCTATTTGTTCGCAAATTCTATACTCGTGTCGCTATAGTGACGCTCCCATTTGGCGATTACAATTATCAACTAAGGTCCTTATGATGCTATTTTTCTATCTGATTTGTTTTTCCATACCTTTGTTAGAGTTCTCATTTGTTATTACTTACACTAGATTTGACTCTACGGGTCTGCTCAACGTTGGAACTTTTATTTAACTATAGGGGTCACGGCGGATGTGGACCGGTCAGAAGAGGAGCTTACCTCTTCTCTATTGCTACGGGCTTTCATAATACGATTCGTATCCTACCCTTCTCGTTTCCTGTCGGCAGGTCCATTGTTGCTCCTAGCTCCTCTTCGATTTTGTTTCTCTATTTGTTTTTTGGATTGATTGATATTCTGGTGACGACTAAATTTTATATCTCTTCTGGCTTGTTGTTTTGTGTAGAGCGTTGTACGCCGCAAGTTCGTTGTAGGTACAATATGTTCTGCGTGTTTTCGTTGCCTATTAATTACTCCAGTCTCATATTTTAGAAAATCAACTTGTGCGTTATTGTACTGCCTAATTACTGCGTTCTTGTGTGTTACGTAATACTTTCATACTAGCTTCTACTGTTTTCGCGACTTCTTTCATATCGATGCATGAAACTTTTCAAACACTTTTTGATACTGCGGCGGTGTAGTATATCCTCATCTTGGTCAATCAGTGCGAATTTGGACTCGAGTAGTGACATTATTCCTTGGGGTAGGTATTCCTTTTATTGGCCGCTTGTTCTCTAAACTTCACTGATAAACTCCGTGAATCACTGATATAGTGTGAGTTACTATTTTCGGGTGATACTGTTTTAAATCGATGACCATTATTATGACCTGCATTCCTAGTCTGCTTCTCACTGGCATATTATTGCGCCTATCCGAGAGAAAATTTAATGACAGTGTGAAATAGAAGCATTATGTATCAGATGGTAGTATTGATCGCAGAAGTTAGTGTGGTATAATCATATGTAGCGTGATTTTTCCTAAAAAATAATTACGAGAAGATCGCATCTATCTAGTCGAATTTTTTTAGTAATAATGGAGCATTCTTTCAACTGATCTTCATTTACGACCTCGGAATATCTCCCGTTCATAGTAAATTAAAGTTTACATAGACTTTTCAACATAATAGTGCTACGATTCAAAATCGTGCTCTTTCAACAACAAATGGGAGAAGAAATTGTCTATTATACCTACGAGATCAGTCATTCTCACTCATATTAATATTAGCTTTTGTTAAACTCGGGAGGCTGCATTCTCTGATTGCTTAGTTCACTACTAATTACTTCTCTGTACGGTTGATAATTACACCCTTACATAATCAATCGTACTTGTAGGCTTGCTATTATCTTCTCATTGACATTATATCCCTTTGTAGTACAGGAGAGGAAATGAAGAGGATTTGAGGGTGGGCATCATTAAGGTTCGTAGTCAAGTAATCCTCGTTTTACCGCCGTTGCTCATTGGTTCCTTTCGTTTGGTCGCTATTTCTCCAGTCTGTTTTCCCAGTCTGCCCTAGTTTACAGAACGAAGTTTTTCATGAATGGAAACAGTGTCTTATTGAGGATCTTAGCGAGATATCGGTAATGTCTGTGCGCGATATGGTTTTTGGGCGCATCGTGGATCCAACCGACGATCTGAAATAGGAATATCCAATGGGCACGAATCTGTCACATCTCTATAATCAGCCTAGCACTATTGGTGTATCAATACTTCATGGTTTACGAGGAAGAGGTGGTCATTACTAAAGTCTTCTACTGGGATAAGAAGAAAATTAGGTCTAGCAGGTGACCCTATTCGTTAAATTCGTACATTTCTTGTTTAATAAATTTGACTTTTTTGGAGGTTAATGGATTGATATACTAGTTTTTTATTTCATAGAAATCATTTTTAATTAATCATTCTTATTATCAATATTACAATAGTAAAAAGGATATAATAATCTAAGACTGCAAAATTGAATCCATTAATCACATATCCATGCAATGTAGATTTTTTTAAAAAATGAATTCCAACGTACAAAAAAACCACTCACATAAGATACCGCCAATTGATTTCGACTCTTCTTTCGATTAAATCAGAATTGACGCCCATAATTCACTAGAGGTGAGAACAGCTGTTTCTTGTTCATGTCTGCTTTCATACTTGCGATATATTTTATTGGAACATTGATCATAATTTTGATAGACCTATAACACACATATCGCTATTTGTCAAAGCGGACGGGGTTTTTCAGACTTCTCCGATAGTCAAAGACTTTCCATTAATTTCACGGTAGTAGGCGAATAATTCCCATCATTAACTGATAGTGATATAAATGTGTGTTCTTATGTCTTCTCTTAACTTACTCTACGCACTACACTAAAGAGCTTGTTTCTGGCGTATAGTGATTCAGTGTTTTTTGAATCGTTAGTTTATCAAAGGCATACTTGACTTTAAACGATGTTGTACGATAGCACAAGGGGTTATCCAAGCCAGTCACGTTTAAGAGGGCAAGTCAGAGTATCGGTCAATTTCTATTTACTAATAAGCGTCGTGGGGAGCTATTACCAATTTTAAGTATTTGTTTTAACTCCCAGTAGTTGCTAAGGCACATCCTTCGGCTATCAGAGGATAGATCGTATGTGTTTTTTTTGTGTTGCATCCCTGGCGTTCTGCGTAAGATATTGGAAGACTTCATCAGATCTTCCGTTCTGGTCAGCGTGACGGTGTGGATCTCAGCAGCTCTGATCGAACTGTATAAATGAGATAGTCAGTATGCTTCATCTCAAAATACTTCTATTTTTGGTATATGCTTTAGCCAGATGACCGTTTAATGAGTCAAAATATTTGTTCATGTGCGTGTTCTAATCAAACATGGGTATGTTTATGAGCGTTTTTCAATAACCACTGACTTTTTGTATCACGGGTGGTTATATCGCTTCGGGGGTCTAAATAGAGTTTTTAACGCAAGTGAGTTGTGACCGCGTTTCAACAGGGGAATGCCTTGACTCCTCCTCGGCAACCTGATACGTCCACTCAATGAAGGCGCCTCATCGCGCGTACTCAGTTTTCAACTCCTTTGTTTTTGC
Source organism: Ostrea lurida (assembly GCA_903981925.1). NCBI lineage: Eukaryota > Metazoa > Mollusca > Bivalvia > Ostreida > Ostreidae > Ostrea > Ostrea lurida. Next base: position 46,563 of record CAJDSM010028453.1, read on the forward strand.
TCTACTTTTTTGGTAGCTTTTGTATTTAGGACTTGCTAGATCCTGTTACGGTATACACTCCATGCTCTTGTAAATCTTAAAATTAGCGTATGTACTCCAAGACAACGATCAAATCCTCCTCGTCTGAATTGTATTGATTGTTTAATAAATATAGCTAAATTTCCAAAATATAAAACATTAGAAGGACAATTATTATCTTTATGTCTTTTTTATCTCGGTTCATTGGGTTTAAAAGACGCAAAAGGCTTTACTCCGACTGATTAGGCTTGCCGAAAATAACATTTAGCTCTTAATACTGAGAGAATAGGGAAAGAATTTTTTTTATAAAAAGAAATCCAAGCCTGTAATCAAGGAGAATATAGATTGTATTAAAATGACAATACCTTAACATTAGGGCTAAAAACAATAAGTCAATGTAAAAATATTACCATAACAAATCATGTATAAGGAATCCATGTAAATCAAATACAAAGCATGTAACAGAAATGATACTTTGTAGAGGAGTAGCAGGAGAGGTTGTAAACGTATATGCACTAGAATTTCTAACCCTAACAAATAAAATGTAATTGTCATGGGTAAAATTCCACCAACTTGTCCTTGTAAGGGTCAACAGTCCACAAGGACGAAGTCATCATATATAAACAAAACAGAAGAAACCTTTATATTTAATATCTTTATAAGGCAGAAACTTCTCTTTTATTCCCGCTTAATTTTAAGAGTATTACATTACCCAGGAAGAGAGAAAAAGATTGGGACTCACATATCGTATAGTTTAAAATAAAACTGTCATTGGCATCAGTATGATGCCATTATGTAATACTTTCTTAACTTAGTGGGATTGTACCGACTTCTTATTTAGGGAGAAGATCATTCGGCATGGAATTGATACGCTAATTTGTCTTGTATGGAGTGGCCATATTTCTGCATCAATCGTTTGCACTAAGTTACCGGAACTGTTCTCTGGTGTATTAACCCATTCTAATAACAAGCTAGCATTAGTGTGCACGCTATAACCGATGTTTAACATTTTTTTTGTAGCTATTCATAATTGAATGCAAGACCGTTTTCTTGTTTCGGTTGATTGAATTAAATTGAGTTTTTTATGTTTGTTTTTGGTTTTTTGTTTTTTGCTGCGTTGAAAAATTACTTTTACAATAACATTGTACATATGTGGATATTCATCTGTTCGTGGGACCAATGTTGTGGATTCTTCGCGGTTCACCTTTACCCACATTTTACGTCCCAGAACAAGTTTCCATGAGGATTTTCTATTTTCGCTTTAAATCCTGTAACAATTTATGCGTTGCATTACTTCCGTATACAAGCATCCAATCACCGCGAGATATTTAAGTTTAATACGCTACGAACTCAGACATAAAGGGTTCTTAGGCTTAGGGATCCACGACATTGCCCCACGAATTAATGGGATTCCACAGTGAGTTGTGGAGCGTCTAATGAAACTAAAAATAGATTGAATAAGTCCAGATTGCTTGGCACATACTGTTTATACAAGTAAAAATATAACTATTAAAATAGTTTTTTTTTACACAATAACTTTACCAGCAAC
>CAJDSM010028454.1:0-12185 GCA_903981925.1 Ostrea lurida
AAAAGCTCAGCCTACAACATCCTTAATAACTTTTCAAATTTGGACACATTATTGTGAAACATATTGCACATGGTATGTAAACGGACGATTCTCAAGCTGTAGCGATGGACTAAATTGAACGGACAAATGAAATACACAAAACACAATGAAACAAATTCCGCACACAACATTAAAAGCTGCGGGGCAGCATTTTTTTCCCTGACGACCGACATTAATATTTGATAGCTGTTTTGTTTTGTCTCTGGAAATGTGGAGAAAGAGAAAAGTAATCCTCTCTTCATTAATTCAAATGTCAACATGGATCTTTTATTTATGTCAACATGCAACATTCATGCAGATAAGAATATACATGTACCAGGCGTGCCACACAAATCAAAAGTTCATGGGTTTCATGGTGATGGTTTTTGTGATAAGTCGTTTCAGCCATGGTGTGGATTCAGTACATTTGAACTGAGTTTTTGGATTAGATCGTTGTCTGTCCAAGAGTAACATATTTGCAAGTTTGAGAAGGTATCTTTTTAGCTCACCTGAGCAGAAGACTACGTGAGCTTTTCTGATCACATTTTGTTCGTCATCCATGCGTCCGTAAACGTCTGATAATTTCGATTTCTGTTCCATAACTGCTGGGCCAATTTCAATCAAATTTGCAAGAAAGCATCCTTGAGAATTCAGGTTTGTTGAAGTGAAGGGTCATGTCCCCTTCAAAGGGGAGATAATCACAAAAAGGCTAAACTACGGTAGAGTTTTCGCAAGAAAAGTTCAAATTTACACGAAGTTTCCTGACATAAAGTACATTTAAGTATAGATTTCCAGAGGTAGGGTGGGGCCACAGTTGGGTATCAAAGATTCATATATATTATGTAGGGAAAAAATATTAAAATATTATTTCTTGAAACTCTATAAGCTAGGGCTTTCATGTTGTATATGCATTCCTTACAGCAAGAACTTTCGTGTAATGCAATTGTGTGTGATCTTGTTACCTTGACCTGGAAAATTGACCTACCTTAAAATTTAAAAGAAAAAACAATATCTCCTGAACTATTTAAAGTAGGACTTGAAATCATGTTTGTATGTACATAGATTCTTTATGGCAAGATCTTGTTATTCCGTGGTTTGACCTTGATACCTTGATCTTGAAGTTAAACCTGCGTTTAAAGAATCTGACATATTCAATATGTCCTGAACTATGTAAGGTATAGGGCTTTCATAATTTGTATACAGATTCTTTATGACACGATCTTGTTATTCCGTGAAGTTTGACCTCTTTGAAACTATTCAAGGTGGGACTTTCATTTTTGTATTAAAGATATAGTTTTCTTATTTTGTAAATATATTTCGTATGGCAAAATCTTTCATTTCAGCCCCGTGGGGATTCGGGTTAGGATAGGTCCTTAGTACTCCAAATTGTCGTACATGTAAGACGCGACTAAATAGGGCGTCCTTTCGAAAGAGACCGCAAAAACCGAGGTCCCGCTGTCGCAACAGGTGTGGCGACGGAAATTTTAAGATCCCTCCCTGCTCAAAGGCCATAAGCACCGAAGCATAGGCTTAAATTTTGCAGCCCTTCATTGGCAATGGTAATGTCTCCATATGAGAGAAAGATTCTCAAACGGGTCGTATAGCATTCATTTCATTACATAAAGTATAACCTTGTGATCAACCTTGGTACGCCTTAAATTGATTGATTATTTATTGTTTTACGTCCCACCGAGAATGTTTCACTCATATGGAGACGTCACCAATGCCGGTGAAGGGCTCAACATTTAGGCCTATGCTCGCACCAGAACCTTTGAGCAGGGGGGATCTTTATCGTGCCAACACGCGGTGCTTGACACGGGGCCTCCGGTTTTTCGCGGTCTCTTTCGAAAGGACGCCCTATCTAGTCGCGTCTTACATGTACGACAATTAGGAGTACTAAGGACGTATCCTAACCCGAATCCCCACGGGGCTGAAATGAAAGATTTGCCAATCGAAATTATATTTACAAAATAAAGAAACATATTTTGATGAAAACGAAAGTCTCATCCGAATGACCGCCCCATTTAGTCGCCTCTTACGACACGCAAGGGGATGCTGAGGACCTATTCTAACCCGGATCCCCATGGGTCTGGTACGCCTTAAACAGAACAGCAAGGTCATATTGGTGGTACCTAAAGGCATATATTCGTGGCCTAAATCCAGAGGTGATGACATGAATTAGAATGAAAATACACTTTACATGAGGATGGTTGCAGAGCAATTTGACATATTTACCATTCCCATGATTTACCTTCCAAATGAAAATTACTTTCAATTCCCTTATGAATGTGAACAATGCATGAACAAATCTTGGTGAATATATTATTTGTATAATCATTTTAACGACTGGTTATATATTCCGAGAGAAATGAAAGTGAAGATTTAATTATCAAAAACTTTTGCAAATTCATTTGTCACATTCTGCCATTATGATTCCTGAGATAATCTTAAAATATGGAACACCCACACAAACGCGGGAAACTCACAATCAACGAATAAACACAATGTAATAAAACTTAGAGCGTGCACACATTTGTACTCTCGTTATTGCTTTTTGGGGTAGTTTATCAAAACATTAGTGGATTTTTAATTAATTTCACGAACTAAAATTCAATTACAGTTTACGGACTTCTCGCATAATTTTAGAACAAGCGTTTGACTTTTGGGGTTTCTGGAAATTTCCATACGACTGATTCACGAATTAAGGAAACATACTCGACAATCATCAAAACTTATTTCTTCCGTTAGATCAAAATAACCAAGCATCGACAAACATTACCACTATTTACGGATTTCAATCATACTGGCTTAGATACACCAAAGAGTGCCCTGATAGTCTGGATCATCCCGACGTTTGTGTATATAGTTTGTAGTACGTGAGTCTGTGTATACACAAACGTCGGGATGATCCAGATTAGTGCCCTGACATACCACGGTATGTAACAAATTGTTACACACCGTAGCACAAATGTGCCCTTCACAACTTGCAGAGTAGTTTGTCAAAAATGAAAGTAGGTGAACTTCTTAATTGAAGCAAGTCAAATTCAGTTCTAGCTTACAACAGGCATCACCTCAGATTTGGAACAATAACTGGCAAGACTGGAATATGATACAGCGTTGGAGTCTGTCGTCTGTTACAGTCGAAGCAATTGAAAAACGTAAGGTAAGATTCGAAGTGAACGACCTTGAACGAATTGCATTGAAATTGTATTTTTGAAGTCAATTTCATTCCACTTTGCTATTACGTGTATAATATCCAATATAATGGGTATCAGGCGCGAACGTGTCGCGGCTATCTTGTAAACTTGATGCATTAATGATCATTATATGTGAATAATCATAACCATTGTAAACAAGTATGATTATTTGTCACTTTACAAAGATCAAAAGAATCTACCATAGGTTTTTGAAGAGGTCATTAAAATCACGGAATCACCTAGCAACATTGGAAAAATGCTGTTTGTAAATGCCAGGGCATTTGACGTCACAAACAAAAGGAGCGCGGTTAACCGTAGTATTTGAAGGGACTTCTCAACCTGCTTCACAATTTCATGTTTCATAGCATTCATCATGGATATTGATACTTTGAAAAACCACCCTTTTTTACCTTTCAATTTCAATTTGTTGATTGAATTCTAATCAACTTTAGCCTTCAGTGCGAGTTCATGCCAATAAAAAGGTGCAACAAAATCCTTTTCCATGTTCAATAACTCGTCAATATAAAGTATAGTGTATCGATCTTACGGAGGGATTGGACACTGGGGGTTTTATACATTAAGCTCAGACAGTCAACATTGAGCAAGATTCGTGCTTTCTACCCAGAGCGCAGAAGCTGACGTTGTAACTGGCTGCGCTCTGTGTACAGATAGCTAAATATAGAGGATTTTAATTAAAAACTGTTGAGAATAACTTCATTTAGAGAGGAGGTGTCCTATACCACTTTTACGCACAGGGGAAAATTGAGTAGAGGAAAATAAATAATGGTCCGATTTCCTTTACAATACAAAAAGGCGAAGTTAACACCGTGTCAATCGTAATCATAATCCAAAAAACATATACAAAATCGAGTGAAGGGCAACACAGACCTCCGACAAAAGCGAAGGTAGGATCAGGTGCCATGGAGGAGTCGAAATAAAGTAAACGGGATTACCCGTAGTCAAAAGTAGGAAAATGACAGTGCAACAAAATTTTTAATTTAGACAGACTACTGAGAAATACGCTGATGTTACAGCTAGGGGTGTCAACAGACTCTTCTGCAGTCAATACTTCGCGAATTCTATGGTCGTTATAGCGAACTAATCAACAAATACAGCCTGTTGTAAGATAGAAATGCCGTCTGACGTGTTTCATACAAAGGACTAAGGATTACTCCGTTTCCCTGACCGAGATAAGGTGTTAACAGCGGATTTGACCGGTAAACAGGGGATGCTTACTCCTGCTAGACACCTAATCCCACCTCTGGTATTTCTAGGGATCCGTATTTACCCATCTCTTGATTTTGTATTCGCTATAAGAATCATGAGATGGATCACTGCTCTTTCATTTTCATCTTTCTTTAAAAAACAACAGACATGAATTGGTGTCATTGCAAATTATTTACGAAATGTTTTTGCACAAATAATATCATTTGATAGTGATCTCTCAAAATCCTGTGGTACATGTAGATTTAGACCTTTTTTTCATTTTTATGAAGTGACATGATATCTTGAATCCTATTACAAGTATTTAATGCTTATCAATTTTTAGAAGATGCTACATTTTTACGCATGATAATTAAATTGATAACCACACTATTTGTCCTGATACTTAAAAGTGTATAGTGAGATTTACTTGAAAACTACACTTTCAATCCCATGTTTTCACAGGCATCTGTGCTGTTCAAACTCCACTTTTGCGACATTCAGTAAAATTAATTTTGAATAAATCTTAATCCCAAGCACGTGCATGCATGCTGTAAATACAGAGAAACATGCATACCTACTTTCAATGTTTCTTGAAGTGAATGGTTCGTACATTGTTTTGTCTACGTTTTCTGTCAGGTCTGGATGGCGAATTGAATTGAAATAAACATATTTCATTAACCATCAAAAGGATTAAACACAAGTTCAAAAAATTAAATGAACCTTTTCCCACTTTTACTGACAATGGAAAACACGTGTACATAATTACAATCAATTAAAGAAATATACCGGAAAATGCTGACCGTATAAATTCTATAAGAAAAAGGTATGTTATACAAAAAAAAAAAAAAAAAAAAAAAAAAAAATCAGCAATATTTTTATCCTAGCTACACGTAAATTCAAAAGACTTACCATTACACATACGGGCAACTGGGATTAGAATGTTCATCCACGGTAGTAATGGGTGCTATGAAGTTTTCCAAGTAAATGCACACTACTCCTTTTTTGTATGTTTCGTCATTTAGAAAGTGATAAACGCGTTTCTCCGGACCTTCTGGAGAAATATATAGATATAATTTACTCACTCTTACAATTAATTTCACACATCCTGCCTTCGTTCGCAATAAATAAGTGAATAAATAAATAACAAGGTATATAAATAGACGTTTTTCACCTGCATATCCATCCAGGTATTTCGGCAAACAGCATAAATATACCCATTTAAAAAAAAGTCACATTGTACCTAACATTATATGATCTCTAGAATGATCTGTAGCAATAGATTTAAACATAACAAATACATACAGTCACGTACATCCCTTTGAGCAATAAAATTGCTGAAATGTGCAAATATCAATTATGTTCGAGAAATAGGTGTGTTCATTTTATGCAATGTCAATACGCAATTTACTTGAATTGTGCAACTCTTTATACTTAATTCTATTTTTTTTCTGCATGACATACATTTTTGTGATTGCGATCTGTTGCCCTTTCCGTGTTTTTGATGTATTTATATTCAAGACATCTTTATTTATCTTTATCAGTATCGCCATTCATGCATTAGGATTCATATATAAACATTTTACACAAAATCTCTCTCTCTCTCTCTCTCTCTCTCTCTCTCTCTCTCTCTCTCTCTCTCTCTCTCTCTCTCTCTCTCTCTCTCCAGAACACAAATTGGAGTTAATTCTGAAACATGTTTTTATTAAAATCAACACTTTCCGAACAAAATTCCTTCTCCTTCCAAATATTTATGGATTATTTAATAGTGCACTGCAGTTGATCAGCAAGTCGCAAAGTTAAAAGATTCGATGAATTGCTCTGTCCTTGAACTTAGGTTTTTAAATCCACTAGACGGAGACCGTAGACAATCCTGAATCATAGTTTTGTTTGGATGGGATATATCACGTAGGCCCAGCGGAAACACTTAGTAAGCACGTGAAAAATCGTAATTAAAATTGTTAGATATCGTACATTTTAATAATTTAATAAAAAGCATTGATGTTTCCAACGAATGTCACCCGGAGAAATTATTTAAAACTTTTTTCTTAATACTAAGGAATGTGCTGAAAAATATCTTTAAAAGTTGGCCATTAAAACCCAAATCCAAGAAAATTTGGTCAGAAAAACTTTTAACTTAGATCTGTGTCAAATTACGTAAGAAAGTACAAGGACAAAAATAAGGTCTTGTCTGTTATCACGTGATTTTTATCTTTTTTCTTCCTTTGTTTTCATTATTTTGATTTGTTGTATTTTAATTCTTTTAATTTTGTTTTTATTATAATAATTCTATTGATAATCGACATTCATACAGTACGTTTTTCAACAATAGGAATAAAATATGGTATTGATTACACAATGAGTCGTGTGGGTTTTTTGTAATTTTGTTCTATACACCAGACGTTGATCTAACCTGACAACATCTCGTATTTTCTAATGATCATAAAATCTTGATCAGTGACACTCATAAAAATAGTTTCCGTGTGGAATTTTAAATAACAAGAGGCCCATGGGCCACATCGCTCACCTAGGTCAGCTGTTATTTTATTGTTTATCCCCATGAAAATTTTGACCCCATATAGTGACCCCAAACAAGCTTCAAATAACGTGTTTCAAATCGTGATATACTAGTACTGCTTTCATATCTAGCATGTGCATTTCTAATAAGAAGACCTTTCCATTGGTACCATATATGTTGACTTTGTGACCTTGGCATTGACCATTGACCTAGTTTTTCGAAAGTTAAAAAACCCCGTTAAAGCTTGGTCTTCTACTACAACATCAGAGGTCAAACTTTCATATTTTTGTAGCAGAACCTTTTCAGTGGATTAAAAATATTTCCTTGGTGACCTTTGGTTTACTTTTAGAAAATTCAATCGTTAGCCTATGAAAGTCCATAAGGGTCATTCGATAATCGAAATATTCAAAATCCGAAATTCGAAATCTAAAATTCGAAATCCTAGATTCGAAATTCAATATCTAAACCAACCAATCAAAATAAAGGATTCATACTTCGTATTTCCTCTGTAGTTAAGGTCATACGCAACGTTCGTTATCTGTATATATTTTATAGAACTATTCTTAATATAAAATCATAGTACCTTTAGATATTCTTTGAGAAAAAAATCAGACCATATTTCCTGTGTTTTTGAAAAGATAACAGTTGATGAAGAATGTAATTTGCACAATTATTCATACTTGAATTCTGAGTTACCTCTCTTTGGAGAAAGCAAATGCAATGCAACGTTCACTGTACGTATATATGCTACTGTCAGTTGTTGTATGATTATATTTTCATCATCATCTAATTATTCTGAGGGGATTGAATGATGTTTGAGTTTTCTGTAACTCTTATTATTATCATTGGAAATCTTCAATTTTGGAGATAGAAAAAAAAAGTGAAATGTATATTTTGTATGCCCTTAATAGCCATATCTTTTAAACCGAAAGGCACTGGTTTCATATTTAGCATGTGTATTTCCTGTGAGAAGACATTTCCTTTGGTACATGTACCAAATTCATTGATCTTGTAACCTTGAAATTAACCTAGAAAAATAAAAGATGAACTAATTTTTATAATTCTCAATGTTGCTGGGAAAAACTTTAAAATGGCGCGCAGTCAGGCAGGACGAACGTAAGTGTGCTCAGGTAGATACATGTAGGGCAAATATTCGGAGTTTATGTAATTCTTATGGCCTTTTTTGGGTGAATCATCTCTTAAACGTTTGTTTGGAACATCGCAATGCTTTTCACGAATAAAATAGATTTATTTGTGGTGTTTAGTGTATATTTCATACAAAACCATATAGTAGTGTCATGTACGAGTGACCACAAACCTGCAAATGAATAGCCGGGGAATTTTGGATAATTTTGTTACAATGGCTACCTCTACAACCAAAGCCTGAACGAGCTTCTACATTGAAAACAACGGCGGCTTTTTTGCAATCGTAGTGACTCATAAAAGGTGAAATCCGAACTTCAGAAAACTACAAAAGACGATAAAATCGAGTCACTTGTATAACAGCGATTGTCAAAAGTTTCGTAACTCACAATGATAAGGAAAGAGACAGTTTTGTTATCAACAAAGAATAGATAAACTCAAAAGTGATGTAGAGAAACTAGGAGAGAGGGCAACAATCCTAGCGGAGAAATTGGTTGAGAGCAACACGGAGATTAGAATTAACTCTTAAAAAGAAACCAAAAGAGGCGGAAAGATCAGCTAAGGAAACTCTTAGGTTAAGGTGGAATGCTACACCAGAGAAATTTGTTGTGGATGAAAAGTAGAGGATGTGATAAACAATATTTTGAAAATTAAAAAAAATCAATTCACTCTATTTCGTCAAAAAACGCAGTTTTAGTAGAAACCAATTTGAAAAAAAAATTATAACCCCTGCTGGAATCGACCTTGGGACTTGCAGTTCAGTAGGCAACGTGCTAACCTACTGAGCTACTCATTTAGGCATTTAAATTGGGAATGGATTGAGATATAATCCTGATATTGATATTTTCATCCATGTTTCAAACGGAAGTCAGCCATTATGACGATGCAGAGATCTACCTTAAGTAACCAAGATGAACAATACTATCGCAAAAATAACTTCAAAATCATGGGTGTGGTATAAAACAACAGGGAGAATACACAACAGATTGTGACAACCTTTATTCGACTGTAACAGGAAGGGAGAAGTTGCAACGGACCACCCGGGCCCCCTGAATCTCCAATCCGAAGTTCTATCGATTGAGCTATCTGGCCACCGGAGGTAGAACCCGGCTGACCGCTACACTCCTTTCTTAAAGTGTCTTCGTCCTCGAAGACATAATCCAGGTCCTTTTTGCCCCTGGCAGGACTTTCACCTGCAATTTCAGGAGTGGTCAATGGCACCATATGTAACAGGAAAGAAGAAAATGCAACGGACCAGACCGGGATTTGAACCTGGCGCCCCTGAATCTCCAGTCAGCTGCCTTACCAACTGAGCTATCTGGCCACCGGAGATCGAACCTCGGACTGACCGCTACACGACAAAATGTGGGGGTGGAGATGGATGATAGTGAAAATATTGCCACACATCGAATTCCTAGTGCCAGAGAAAAGCCACGGCCGATCGTCGTTGAAGTTCCTCATCACACTGACACCAAGACGTGAATAATGAGAAAACGCTCCGCAGTGAAACAGTCGTGAAATGGCAAACTCGTGGACGATGTCACCAAACCCATTGTGCAGCTCATCTCAACACTGAACGAGTATAAAAAGGTAAAGTCGGCATGGTATTTTAACGGGTCGGTGTTTGCCGAAATGATTAATAATTCTCGCAAGGTCAAATTTGACATAACTGACAATCTGAAGTCAAGATGAGAAAATTCGCTGACAAAAACTTTCCGGAATTATTTCTTCCTTCTTGAAAAGATAAGAATCTGATAACGAATAGTGATCAATCTCGGAAGTCTCAAACAATACAAAACAAGAATTTTGGGCAAATACGGACCCCGGATACACCAGAAGTATGATCAGGTGCCCCGGAGGAGTAAGCATTCCCTGTCGACCGGTCACACCCGCAGTGAGCCCATTGTCTTAAGTAATCAGTTAAACGGAATAATCCGTAGTCAAAATTTGTGTATAAAGAACGGCTTAACAATTACTATGAAACATGTCAGAAGGCATTTGACCCATTAGAAGGTTGTTTGGGCTAACTATATTGTTATAACGACAATAGAATTACTAGTAGCAAAATTTTGACGTTGTCGTGACTGTTGAAACCCCTGTAACAACAGCTTGTTTGTAAGTATCCTGCCTCGATTAAAAACATTGATTATAAGCAGAACAGGAGAACAGGCTCTTGCGTATCGAATAAGTTAAGAGACATATACATCACATGCAGAAGGAAACGATGGACACGTTTGTCATACAGTTGAGTTGTTAGTTTGCCGTTAATGGCTATGTTCAATGATTTATCCAAGCACGAAGCAGATATGGATGACTGTGTGATGGCTTTTATTTTTAGTTCAGTGGAATATATTGTATAGACATATGAATGAAAATGATTATTATTAATAGATAAAAAATTGCCGATATATCGAAATGTTGAATTAAAGGCCACAGCTTGAGGTTTGTTCGTCTCATGTGGAATCTGTCATTATCATGTATAAATTCTGTCTCGTAAGAATATAAAAATAGGTCAGCTAACAAAGAAGCAAAAATCGTGCCCATGGGAATTTCAACAGGCTGTTGGAATACCTGATCAGCAAATACTTCAAGATGTTGTCAGTGATGAGCTCCAGCATTACTTTAATATCACTTTCAAAGCACTTGTGCATATTTTTCCATTTTTGTTGAGAAAAAACAAACCAATTGCCTAAAAGTGTAATCTTTAATTTATCGTGAGGAATGGTCATGTAAAGAGTTTTCTGAATTGAACGGGAAAACGTCACGTGTAAACACAAATCCTATTCCTAGATGCTTTTATCGTGATTACAGCATCCCCACAAGTAAACTAGTTGGAGGGCTAATTGGAAGGGGATCGTTATAGATGGTCTCCAGACGCCCCCATTAAGATTCCAATAGTATTTAATTATTTATCTGTAGGCAATCACGCAAGCTTATGTTTCAACACATTTAAACGAATTGCACAGAAATGTTGTTTTATACTGCTTTTAAATTTTACGAGTTATTGAAAAAGAAAAAGCGCCATCTGTATTAGTGTATCTCTCTGTAGATCTTCAGTGCGCCCACATGTGATTACACATTTTCGTTCATTTTAATTCCACCATGAAATCAGAGAGAAACAATTGGTGATGACGAAGAGTTATCGTTCCTAGTGTAGGGCGCTACGTGTCCTAATCCAAACGGTAACTTCCGCATCAATGTAAACGCTCATTATATTCTTATTAATTAGCTGAATCTTTGATGCAAACTACGGGTATTTATTTAACTGTAGTGGTAAAATTAGAAATTTATTTCAAAATTAAGGATTATCTCCCTCAGACATAGCTCTGATCCGTTGACGTATTTGGCCAATATTTTTAATGACATGTTTCGGATTTCCAACATATCGGTATGAGCATCACTGAAAAAACATAATTTGTCGAAATGCGCATCTGGTGCATCAAATTGGTACCGTATAAGATTAACATTCAACACAAATCAAATCCCTGAGTGCTCACAATACTTCTGTTTTTCAAGAATTCATTAAAGCGGAAACCATTCGTCTTTAAGAAACAAAAGTGCAGGCAGAAGCCTAGCTTGCCTTTGATAATAAGGCACGACCATATCTGCACGGGGTCAGTCCTGGGGTATCAGCAGATCCAGGGCGGTGCCATAGTTGGAATTAGAATTAGTTCAGTGGCGAAGCGAATATTGAGAAAGGAGAATTATACATTTTCTGCACACGATTTTGTCAACTGCACCGGTGTCATGATAAAAGATTTCATTTCATCTGTCATAAAGCGCAATCATAAAAAAAAATATCAGAATTGTGCAATATAAACAGACATTTTGTAAGTTAATTTCATTTGTATGCTCTCCAAAATGTTAACTGTCCAGTTTGGCGATGCTTGGAATCAGCAACTTTAATTCACGAAAAAACCGCAAAGCAAGACCGACCAGATGCTGAAACGTCTCATTGTAGAGAATGCATTGTTTTCGCAAGGCAAAGAATTAACTGCCATAATAGTGTAGATTTAATTGATACAATCATTCATATCATATATTTTTTAAATGATTGAAATCCTGTCAGTGTTACAATCAAAGTACTTAAAGTTGTGAAACGAGGT
>CAJDSM010028454.1:12660-28163 GCA_903981925.1 Ostrea lurida
TGTGCCGAACCGCCGTATGTGAAGTGGTACGTGATTGGCTAATATTCAAAAATGAAATTATTTTGAAATTGAAAGAATATTATCAAACGTTTATCAATTTTAAAATGAAGGGTGTAATTCACTACAGATCTGCGTGTGTATCCACGATAAACAAACATTAATATCTATGTGATCAGATCGCCGTTACTTATTATACTTGCTTTAAACTGAAGCATAGACACAAGTATAGACACCAAAATTAAAACAAAGTTATAAAAATGAGAGCTGATCATGTAATGTTTGTTTATCGTAGATTGATTGACGTAGATTGATTGATTATTTACTGTTTTACGTCCCACTCGAGAATATTTCGCTCATATGGAAACGTCACCATTGCCGGTGAAGGGCTGCAAAATTTAGGCCTTATGCTCGGCACTCAAGGGGGGGGGTGTCTTTTTTTCGTGCCACACCTGCTATGACACGGGACCTCGGTTTTTCCGGTCTCATCCGAATGACCGCCCATTCAGTCGCCTTCTTACGACACGTAAGGGGATGCTGGGGACCTATTCTAACCCGGACCCCACGGGTATCGTAGAGGATTCTAAAAGAATTAGACACTGATCCCACTAGCATGTTACATTTTTTGTATATCTTTTTTGTTTGTCACATCGTTTGAGAACTTTAAGTACTTTGATTAATTATACTTTGTTTTAATTTTGGTGTCTATACTTGTGTCTATGTTTCAGTTTAAAGCAAAGTATAAAAGTAACGGCGATCTGATCACATACTTATCGTGAAAATTACATTTCTATAACACACGCAGATCTGTAGTGAATTACACCCTTTATTTCAAACACACCCTAGCTACCACGGAGATTTCCTCATTCCATTCTCGATTTTGTCCAACAAATTTTCCCCCGTGGGGATCCGGGTTAGAATAGGTCCTCAGCATCCCCTTGCGTGTCATAAGAGGCGACTGAATGGGGCGGTCATTCGGATGAGACCGGAAAACCCGAGGTCCCGTGCCACAATAAAAATCCCTCCCTGCTCAGAGGGCATAGGCCTAAATTTTTGCATGCCCATTCACCGGCATTGGTGACGTCTCCATATGAGTGAAATATTCTCGGTGGGACGTAAAACAATAAATAATCAATCAATCCAACAAAGGTTTATCCCGACAATTGATAAACGTTTGATAATATTCTTTCAATTCCAAATAATATTCATTTCTGATATTAATTAGCCAATCACGTAACACTTCACATACGGCGGTTTGGTACTATCTTGTCCAATATATCGACATTACGCAATCTAATTAAAATTAAATGTTAGATCGCTCGCATACTCGCTGACGTTACGTCAGCGAGTATGCGAGCGGATACTAACATTTAATTTAATTAGATTTGGACATTACGCAACATGCAAAAACCATACTACCCATAATGCTCTGCGTCTCCCACACACTCTTTTTCAGCACAAAACTAGCTATGGAATGAATACCTACATTGCATAGATAATGTAACTGGCTTTCATTGTTGAATAAATTGGGACATAAAACAATGCTGTTAAACTGAGGGTTTTCACTTTGATAAGAAAACATCTGTTTTAGGAAGAAACCAAGTGCACGTCCCAATGAACTATATTTTTGATGGTCATGAATAAAAGTAAGCAAATCAGAAATCGGATATTTTCTACCTCATTTTGAAATTTAACAGGGCAAATTTTATATCAGATATCAGTGTAAAGTTGCTATTTTTCATTTTCCTCTGGAAGTTAAGTTATAAGAATTGTAATATTTTTGAAAATTTATAAAATAAAAATCGTTGAAACTCGGCTGTGCGCCATTTTTTGTTGGACGCTGACATAACGAGGTGTCACCTCGTAAAAATTCTCTTCTACGTATTTTCTTATTTTTCAAGGTTATAACAATTTTGTTTGCATATTAGAGCTATTTATAGAGTTTGATCTCTTTGAAGTTAATCTAATCCCGAACTTCCTTGAAACATTAATTAATGTATAACTGCTATACGTGTATGTACATGTTGTACATGATTGAAATTAATCACAGTCCAAATTGCATGATAGTACTTGGATAATTTATTGTTCAATGTACGCTGTTTCATAATATTTTGCATCTACCGAATATTTTCTTTTATATGTCTTTTGAAACTGACATTGTTTGTTGCAAACTAGTTAAACCCGGGTTTCCGCTTAATCATTGTCAAATATAGAGCGTTGTCAACATCAAGAGTTTATTGGATGTTCCGTTTAAAGTAACGAATTGGTCAACGATACGATATGTTAGTACTTATCTCATAAATGAAAATATAAGATGTCTTTCTTGTTTTAGCGGATGATGAAGCTAGCAATAATCGTAGAACAAAATATATAACCCGCTGAAGTGCCTAGGAGGAGTAAGCACCCCCTGTCTGCCAATCACAAAACGCCTTCAGCCCTAAATCAGATAAATAGAATAATCCGCCATCCTACCCATAATTTGCCCTGTGTCTTAGACCCCTACCGTTTGACGCACAACTTCTCCCAATTTGGGATATTCCACATCCGCGATTACTGTGCGGGCTAATTACATAGCGCAATAAGTGCACATTTATCATCAAATATTTCATTTAATAAAAAACATAGAATTTTAAAAATGAATTACTTTTGCGACGTGCTTATACAGTATATAGAGAAGAAGGAAAACTTGAATAGAACATTCTAATATTTACAAACAGGATGCATTGTTTGGTTTGATAGAAACATCGACGCTAAACGTGACGTCACAATGCACAGTTGACGTCGGCTGGCGTTGTATTTCTCGCGTAGTTCGCGGAAATTTTCCAACCCACAATGCCTATATGGAAGAGGTTATTTGCGTGCGGAACGACCACTGGCGGAAGTTTGAATATCCGTATGTAAAAAAAAAAAAAAAAAAAAAAAAAAAACTAGCCTCATTTGGTATGAAACATATCAGACACATTTACCCAATGACTGATCGTAAAAGTAAGTTAAATCGATTTAACGACCATGTCAATAGCCTGACTTGATTTATAAACTGATCATGTTCAGAACAAGCTATCAGTCGAAAAAAATAAACGCTATATGCAGGTGATAGTGTAATATTGTTACATAAATATAGGAAGTTGACAATGGAAAAGATGAAGTTTTTCCTGAAGTTGTTAGTTTGCTGTTTATATCTATGTTCAATAAAATATTTAAGTATAAAGGAGATGTGGAAGATTCTATGGAGGCTTTTATTTCGAGTTCTCCGGGATTTACCAAATCGATACAGGAATGAAAATGTCGAGTTGAAGGCAACATCAAGAGATTTTCGCATGTATGTGGAAGCTTTTGAATTATTCTGAAAAACCGCTCAACAAATAAAGTAGCACAATTCGTGCCTAGCTATGGGAATTTCTAGACTTTATCGCCAAAGAGTACAACAGTAATGTCAATGAGGAACTCCAGTATCATGATTGTGTTTATGAAAGTAATTTTTGAAAGACCAATCACAAGATATGATATTTACTTTTTCTATTCTTATTGAAGAAGCAATTGTCTATGATGTCAAAATGCCTAGTATTTTTAAAACTTTATCGTGATGAAGTATTGAAAAGTCAGAAAAGTGATATGAAAGTTTTTTTTTAGAATATTTTAGACTACCGCACCTCGCAAGTTACATGTATTATGGCACAACACGTTTGAACTTGCTCCTTCACAGCAGATAATATTTTGGCGAGGAGCAAAGATAATGGCTTTGTTAATTATTTACTGGATCTTGAAGAAATACATATGGAAAGATAACACCATCTTTTTGATCAACTATAGTTTGATCAAAAAGATGGTGTTATCTTTCCATATATATTTCTTCAAGTTACCGCGATCAACACGGCTATATGAATACCATTTACCGGATCTGGCAATAACATTTATTTGTGAAGTTTAGGAATCAGTATAAGTACGGTAACTCTTATTCATCAGTCCCTTTGACTGGGTTATTTTAAAGTGTGTTTGAAATTAGAATTTTTGAAAAGAATGTAGTATAAGTAGGATTACCAAATGTGGATTAAATGTGAAGTCCGTTAAAAATTTCAGGTCGTATTGACATCACCAGTAATGACATGTCTTGCTGGACTACTGTTGAAAGATAAAAAACAAGAGTACGTAGGATTTATAAGATGGTCAATATCTAGGCACTGTAAAGTTGTTGTTTTTTACTTTGTAATTAAAAGTTTTGATGCAATAGTAAATAAATATCTAGGAAACGCAGGTTACAAATATGCTAGAATACCAAAGAAACTGTTTATGATGACGAATTTTGCTTATTTGACATGGCATATTCCTTTGTTAGTACGTTGGAGTTTTGGGAATTGACGGCGTTGTTCGGAAGGATTCGCTGTGGGTTGAAGAGCCTCTGAAGGGCAACATCCAAAATCACAGAGTTCAGTCAAGTATTCTGTTAATGAAAAATCCAAGAACTGACTAGCTTTGACTTCTTGAAATAGCGTATTAAAATTCTCAATGGTTTCTGTGAATATGATTTGGACCCAATTTTCTATTGGCGTAAGGCTGAAGTGAACTAAGTGTTACAGTGAGTATGTTTGATCTTTATATGACTGTAAATTCCCATCACATGTATTGTTATTTCCGAGTGAATTTGTCAGATTTCCTACATTGTATACAATGTCAATGCACCGATATGGAAAAGCAATGCTCGGAGTCTTGATCCAGCGATCTTCCCCTTGTCTATGAAAAGGTCTATTTAATTGTTGGATTGTTGGTATGATCCTCATGAACAACACGGAATGAACTGGCAGAATTGAAGTTGATTACCACCATTATTGATTTGAAACATGTGTCCCGATGTTCAGCCACTCTGTTAGCTAGCGCCCGTGCTCCCTACAGACTCCACTTAGTGACATCTGTCTCTTCTGGTTAAAGTGTCATCCAGTATTGTACATAGCTATTGTTTATTTTCTTGAAATAACATATACCGAACGACAAGTATCCTTGGGGACAAATTATTCACCCGTAGAGATGCATGCTCGATGTTTGAATGAAAAGGCTAAGATATTAAATCTTGATCAATCTTAAATTCAAAATTAAGAGTAGGGTAAACATGGGAACTTGATTGTGGATCATGTAAGTAAAACTGAAATCATTTAATTGACACTACATTAAGGTGATAGAATATTCCAGTTTTTTTTAGTTAGTCTTATGGGTCGGAAAACCGTAGACACACTCAGCAGAATTCAATCACAAAAATCATTAACATGATTTATTTACAATTTCATATTCATATAGCAACATATAAAGGCAAAGACAACGAACAGTGATCAATCTCGTTAGTCCCAAATAGAATACAAATCAATAGTTGGGCAAACACGGACCCCATGACTCACCAGGGGTGGGATCAGGTGCCGAGGAGGAGTAAGCCCCCTGCATATGGTGTGTATGTCTCTCAACTTATTCGATATACAAGATCTTGTTCTGAGTATGATCAGTTTTGACATCGAGACAGGCAAATGACAAACAAGTTGATGTTGCAGTTGTATTAACAGTCATGGTCGTTATAACGATCTAGTTTGCCAATACAACCTGTCATTGGGTTAAATGCTGTCTGGTGTTTCAAAGCAATTGTTAGGCCGTTCTTTATACACTGATTTTGATAGCAGATTACTCCGTTTACTTGATTGAGATATGGGGCTCACGGCGGGTGTACGTGTTTCTTTTGCTTCCGTTTTAGTCTGTAGATTCCTCGAAACGGAGGTCCTGTGCTACATGGGGTAACTTAAAACGGAGGTCCTGTGCTACATGGGGTAACTTAAAACGGAGGTCCTGTGCTACATGGAGTAACTTAAAACAGCGGCCCTGTGCTACGTTGGGGAATAGCTACGGTCCAGAGCACCATGTTTTGATCAAAACTTTTGGCACAGCACCTTACGTTAAAATGTTACATCTAAAGACTGTAGATAAACAGTAGAGAAGTATATACAGAGTTATCAGCATTAATACTTGATAATCCAATCTATGTTTATCCATAATTAGTTTTAAAGTCTTGATAAACTTTATACTTAATCTATTTTTTTTTCCAAACATTAAAGAGTCGATAATGTGGTCTTGCCAACCACAATATCATCATTTTTATATTGTACACTATATCGTAGATAAAACAGGTATTTTGTATCAAACAGGATTTCGATGAAAATCCAACACAGCTCTCTACTCTTTACGGTGTACGTGTCGTAATGCACTCCCTGAAATTTATCTTTTTGCCGATGCCCTTAAGCTTGTGAAAGTAATACTGACCAGTAACGTGCATAAAAGGGTCAAAATATAGTGCACTTCTTTACTTGAACTAGGTAAGATAAGACCCCCGCATGCCTTGTGCTATATCTATAAACTATATACATGTATATATCCAACAAACACTGCTGTTACGAAAGAAACTAAGTATGAAAGGTAAATATATTTCTTAGTAAAACTTAATTTCAAAACCAAGCAACTTAAAAATATTACAAACTAAAATTATCTTTTGTTATGGGTAGATATTATGGACAGGACTGTAGGAACAGGGGCTACCCCTATATGTGTATCTGGAATTTTGTCTAGATCGTTTAATCCACACAAGATATTCTTCTTGAGTTTCCGTCCTGTTAACATTATGTACAATACGATAAAACCTTTATTTCTACCGCTCACAAACCTTTGTACGACAAACACCATTTGAATCTCTGCCATATTTAATTAGTATTTCTTGATAAATAAATTTGGACAGATTTTCCATAATACCGTTGTACAAATCACCAGAATTGTTATGATAAAAGAATATCAAAAGATTGACGTGACTATATCATATCAAAATGTTTCTTTATTGTTACGATATATGAGAGATCCAAGTGACGGTATCATCACCTACATGTATGTGGGTGTTACAAGGGGCAATTGAACACGTTTTGAGATAAAGTGTTCAAATTTTAGATTTCCATTTTCAATGTTTACAATGCTCACTTGGGTATCTCTAATGGTCTGCAAAAATTTGAACGTCATTTGTTTAGTTACAAGAGAGATACAGCACTTACAATTCTTCACAATGTAAACAAGGCTCGAACCTTGTTTTTGTTTACATAAAGATTGCTACACAGAAAATCCAACGTTTAAAACAAAATGAGATGTGAGAATCACAGGGAACTGTTTAATTGTGTTCAGAATGAACTTGTAATATGAAAAAGTCTGCTTTAAACGGAACGTATACTAGTATATTCAATGTAGGTAAACAAAAACATATACATGTATAAACAAAGCTTGAGTCATGACTCAAGCTTTGTTTATCTAGTGATGAATTGTAAGTGCTGTATCTTACTTGTACCTCAACAAATGACGTTCAAATTTTTTTTTTTTTTTAGAAATACTCTAAGTGAGCCTTGTAAACATTAAAAATGGAAATCTAAAATTTGAACATTTTTAGCTCAGAACGTGTCCATGCCCCTTTAATGTTTCTCAAATGATTCGATTCTGAGTATGATAAGATTTTACACCACTCACAATATTTTGCAAAATAGCGATGTAGTTTGTCAATACAACCTATCATTGGGTCAAATGGTGTCTGACGTGTTTCATTAGTTAATAGTTAGACTGCTCTTGGCACATTGATTTTGACTGCGGACTACACCGATTACGTGATCGAGATATAGGGCTTACGGCGGGTGTGACCGGTCTACAGGGGATGCTTACTCCTCCTGTATGTCCTTACGGCGGGTGTGACCGGTCTACAGGGGATTCTTACTCCTCCTGTATGACCTCACGGCGGGTGTGGCCGGTCTACAGGGGATGCTTACTCCTCCTACACACCTGATCCAACCTCTGGTGTGTCGTGTCCGTATTCGCCCAACTCTTAATTTTGAATTCCAAATGAGAGTTATGAGATTGATCACTGTTGATTATATAGCTATGATATAGGAATATCGAGAGAGATAAGCGTCACCATATCATATTAAAAGCTTGTTTTACACAATACCAGGCCCCGGGATCATGAAACAAACTTAGACTTTAAAAGTCAAAATTTCAATCGCCTGTAAAATGTTTATTACATTCGACCTGCAACTCATAATTTGCAGACACTAGAAATTTGATTTAACAATAATGAATAACAATTTTATATTGGAATGATTGACTTCGGAATCATTTTAATGCAATAGACAGATTTTGACTTAAGCTTAAGATGCTTCATGATCCCGGGGCCAGAATATTTTCAATATAACAATAGAGAGTGGTTGAGGAGACTATGTATCAAATGTTTTCCTCATACCTGACCATAGCTGCAATATGTCGCTCTTTGGGAAAACATTGGGACAGAAAAGACAAGAGAACTAATAAAAAAGAATTGCCATTCTAAATCAAAACCTTAAACTTTCATCAAATTCCCATATAACCCGAAACTCACAGCTTTAAATTATTTCGTTTGTTGGCGTAACCATGTAAGACAATCGTTAAATCAACCCCTCTCATATCCATTTTCGCATTATTTTTAAACAATTATGTGTATGTGAATGAATAATTTAAGTGAAAGCATTCCAGTCCGTTTAAAAAGTATTTGGTTAAATAGGTTTGAATTCATGGCTTTCGTTACACTTCGCTATTAATGAAGGGTGTGAGGATCAGACCAGGCTTTCATATCATACCAGAAATACTTTTCAATACTCAAGAGCTACATTATTCATTTTACATTGATTATTTGTGCCTATAGAAGACCGAATACATATTGCCAGTAGAGACAGAAATGATTAACAGGTTTCGATTTGACGGACTACCTAACATGGGAACGTCAACAAATCCGATAGGAGGATATGTACATTGATATTTTGAATCCAATTTATTTTTCAAATTACCTAGATGTCGTTTTAGTAGAAAGAAATTCGCAAAAATATCAGCAAACTTATTGTTCGTCAAGGGGTAAATCTCGAATAAATCACGG
This sequence comes from Ostrea lurida, assembly GCA_903981925.1. Taxonomy (NCBI): domain Eukaryota; kingdom Metazoa; phylum Mollusca; class Bivalvia; order Ostreida; family Ostreidae; genus Ostrea; species Ostrea lurida. The sequence goes on from CAJDSM010028454.1 coordinate 21,614, forward strand.
GGGGGGGGGGATCCAAACGAAAAAATCATGAAAATTCCTGATCGTTTAATAATGATATTTATCAAAAGGGAATAAGAAATACATTTAGGATTTCCATTTTTAAGTTTTTACTCGCATACATGTCATTATTCAAAGTAATGCTTTTCTTTCAGATTATATTTACCTGGTCTTTCTTTTCCTAGCACAATTAGATAAAGGTATGTAATTCTGTGCTTCATCTACAGAAATGCATTTTCAATCAAACGTTCTTTGTGTTTCAATAATTTAATTTGAAGGGTTTTATTTTATTAAATTCACGGAAAATTAAATGTTAATAGTTAAACTGTTGAAATAGCGATGCCTTGTAGGATTCCCCTTGATGTGTCTACAGTGTAACAACGCTGCACAGCCCCGCCATTGTCACGCGATCACGTACTGCGCCGAAGATGAGGTGAGGAACTTTAAAAAAAAAAACCCAAACATTTTCACTTTATTTACTGGATATAAGCCAAAGGTTTTATTGATCTTATTGTACATTGTACATGTCATTACTTTCCATTTACCATCATTTTAAATCTCGAACCATAAATATGCTGAGAAGCAGACATCTTTTCCCTGAATGTTTATGTTATCATGTCAATAAAAAGATGAAGATTATGAACAGTGATCAATCTGATACGTCCTATACGAATTACAAATTAAGAGTGCCTCGTGGGATCCAGGTTAGAATAGGTCCTCAGTACCCCTTGCTTGTCGTAAGAGGCGACTGATTGGGGCGGTCCTTCGGATGAGACCGGAAAACCGAGGCCCTGTATCGCAGCAGGTGTGACACGATAAAGATCCTCCCTGCTCAAAGGCCTTGAGCGCCGATCAAAGGCTTAAATTTGCAGCCCTTCACCGGCAATGGTGACGTCTCATATGAGTGAGTGGGACGTTTTAACAATAAATAATCAATCAATCAAATTAAGAGTAGAGGAATCACGGACACCAGATATATCAGAGTTGGGATTAGTTGCTTTGGAGGAGTAAGCATCTGCTGCCGACCGTCAGCCATTTTTCTTGATCAGGTAAACGGAGTAATCCGTAGTTAAAATCAGTGTATAGGAACGGCCTAGCAATTGGTATGAAGTAAGTCAAACGGTATTTGACCCAATGACAGGTTGTATTGGAAACTAGATCATCATGACGACCATATAATTTGGGAAATGCTGACTTCAAACCCCTGCAGCATCGATTTGTTTGTCAGTAGCCTGCTTCGATTGCGTACCAAATAAGTTGAGAGACATCAACACCATATGCAGGTGATGATGGAATATCGTTACAAAAATACTGGTCGCTGTTCGTTTCCACCTTTTCATTGAATCGACAGAAGTATGATTATTATCAATAGATAACACATCATAGATATATCTGAATACTAGTTACAGTACCCGCAACGTTATTCTTGAGACTTTTCTATCGTGTTCTATCGTGCGTGTATCCTATCGTATCGTGCGTGTATCCTATCGTATCGTGCGTGTATCCTATCCTATCGTGTATCAGGTTTTCCGTTTTCTATCGTGTTTTGCGTTTATCGGGTCTATCGTTTATCGTGTTTTGCGGTGTTATCAGGTTTTTCCGTTTAACGTATCGTGTATCTTCGGAAACTATTGGATCATACTTTAAATCTAAGGAAAAAGTACGATACTTTCCGAAAGCTCATTCGTTTTGTCTAAGAAGCTATTTTTAGGAATCGAGGAAAGACCAAAACAATAAAGTTGGCTATTATAAAGGTACAAAGAAAATTAAATCTTTTGTCTGTCCAGAGATGGTGAAAATATATGACAACAATATCATTTTATGGACTGGGGAGTTGGCCGTATGTTCGTCAAACAAATCGAGGACAGTAATTAAAATCGAAGTCAAAGTTCCTGAGTGGACAGTTGGCTGTTCTAGTACAATAATTTGTAATTAAGTCGACTAGAAAAATAGAAATTCCAATTCCAATTGAAAGACACCCCCCCCCTCATAAATTACATACTAGCAGTTTACGTAGATATTGTAATAAAGGCTATTTTAATTTCGTACTTGTATTCTACTTTCATGTTTATATATATACCAGCTATACGCTGAACATGTGCGCGTCCTTGTATCAGGTATATGTGTATACCCGTGTCTTGATAGCAAACAGTTTTCAACACATTTAAAAAAGTACGTCTCCCGAAAATCAGGTCACCTGGGCGCGACTTTGTGCTGTCATTGTACATACTGTACAATGTACGATAGTGTATTGGAAATTTCTACATGGGCCATATGCCGGTTTTGATAACTGTTTGACATTTTTTAAATAGTACTCATGTATGGAAACATTTTGAACGGTTTCAATATTTTTTAAAAACCGCTTTTTGTTCCTTGTCTAATTTGTTTGTTATATCAGAATACCAATTTATATTAATTTCTTATCAATATTAATATTACTAATTGTCGTATCAAGACAATGTGTTGTGCAGCGGAAATGTAACTTTAACTGTTGAATGAGCGTGAATTTCACTACCATATACCTTCTTCGCCACACACAAAAATATAACTTGATTTTATTTCACATACCATTGAATTAATTTTCTCAGAATAATATTACAGCCTGGCTAAATTTCAGTCACAATTATTTACATTACAGATGACAGACACTAGAAAAAGAGAACAACTAAACACGATGTAAACGTTCAATTACTAGTCTAAGAATCATCTCTAATTAACCGTTTAACAAATTACAATTACTCGTCCCTACACAGTCTTTACAGTTTACAGATAACTTCTCATATCACATGCCACCATAGAACAAGAATTTGCAACCCCCGCCTAACCCCACATCGCCCACTATAGGATCTCCGTGCCCATTTTGGCAAATTCCAATTTGACTCACAACACGAATAACTATGGCATTCCCCACCATCCCCGAGCATCGACCAGACGAATAAGGGGGAAATCTCCGACCGCCACTTAATTTTGTTGTTTAGAATTTTTTTTACAACATTGTCAAAAGAGCAATTAAAAGGAGGAGTATAATCAAAGTGGACGCTCTGATGATTAAAGGTGGTTGAAACCTCCGATTTCTCTTAATAAACAGTTACTATTGATAAGAGCTATTGGTGTTCATAATAAAATAATACACACTCGCGCGCAAAATAAGAAGTAGGTGCACGAGCAAGCCTATAATTACGCTCGCTCCAAACAGAGTGTGGGTCCATAGTTTCAGTGGGGTATAAGTTGGTTCCGGTAATATTATTATGTGGACTGTTTGACTAACCAGCCTTGCATTTTTTCAGACTAAGTTGTATGTTCTTTTACATGGAAGGTGTGAAGATTCTCATGATATAAATATTCTAATTGAATACCCATACCACCATACCAGCGTTCCATTTACATGAACAATCAATCGCCTACGCTGGTTGCAAGTCTTTGTGATTAGTTACAGAAGATTGTCCAAGCAATCAAAGAAAAATTGCAGGCTCCACTATAGAATAATTATTCAAGAGATGCATATTTACCTCCATCTAACGGTGCAATGTACCGTGATCCACCAATCTTAATGTCCCATTTGCTTCAATCTAGATGATTACTGTAGAATTTATGGGTCTTACTTTGTATCTCTGTTGAAGCTATCTTACCAATGTACTTACCTTTTTATTCTACAGCGTGGTTCTAAAAATTTTGTCTCTTAGATCTCTCGTGTGAAGTGATACACGATCCTCACACAATGTTCATATCTGCCCAAGGCTTCCAAATGAATATGCATACCGCTGAGTAATTAGAGAAACTTTGCAGAGTTCACATCGGTTATGAAAAAAAAATAGTCTAAGTGCTAGATGCTATAGTAATAAATTATATACAGATGCACCAGGGATGTCTAATCTGTACGAGAGTAAATTATTATATGCAAATATGACCCATTATCTCCTTATCTTATACAATAAAGCATAATTTTCTTTTACAGGATATGCGTCCTGACCAAATATTTCTAATTGGTTACTTATATTATTAATGTTACTTATTACATATTACTTATATTGAAACTCCCGTAAGAATATGTACACCATATAAGTCCTAACTTTACATTACATACATACAGGTAGGAGACTAATAAATTTTGTGTTCACTCTGATCCTCTCGTGTGAGGTCCCCGATTTGTAATTGCAATCTTTGGCCTGTAATAAAAAAGTGTAATGTCCCAGATACATATACAGATTACCGTCTTAAATTAGACTTACTACATATGATCCTATATAAGCTTAAATATCATATAATACAGAAGGTTTATAACACAGATTTATCAGTGTGTAAAGATGTTTTACCGTGAGATGTTTTTCGTTTATCAAGGGTCTATGTATGGGCGTGACAACAATTCGATTTATTCATCTCAAGTCAAATTCTCCTCTGTTTACCTCAGGAATTTTATGGCGTTTATTCCTATCGCTATTCGTGCGTGTATATAACCTATCGCACTCTTTCTCTAGGCTCCTTCGCCGTCTCCTTATGTCTCCTCCACACATTATTCGTGTCTGTGAAGGATCCTTATTCTAGTCGATGACGCTCGCTTATTCGTGTTCTTCGTGTATTCATTCAAGAATTATTGCGATTGACGATTAGACTCTGTAAAAGCCACGTAGCACTGTCTTAGATGTACTAATTTATTATCTACCTGTTAGAGAAGACAATTGTAAGTAGAACTCATTGTTCTTTCGTAAATGAATTTTAGCTAAGAACAGGTTCAGCTACAAGTGTAGAGTACACAATATGATATCCATCTAGGTTAACGATTTTACCGATCCTAGAGCAATTGCTTCTATGGTGATAGACCTATGACCTCAAATGATCACAAACTGGGTTACATCTAGTCTTAATTCATATCAGCTATATATAATTTTTGTTAAAATGAAGATCAGTGAATTTAATTTATAATATCAGATATATATCTTTATAGGTATTTGTTTGCGTTGCGTTTTTATTATTCTCACTATAAGAGATTCTATATAACGAATATACTATATTTAAGTTTGTTTGAACCTGTAAGCGTTATTCTTTAGTTTTATATGCATTTTCCGTTTGATCAGGTTTTGCGGTTTTATCCCTCTGATATCGTATCGTCGCGATGTCATTCCTATCGTTAGATCGCTGCTAGTGAATCCCTCATTCCTAGGTCCGATGCGTAGGTATCGTTGTTGGTCTATTCGTGTTATTCATATGTCAAGAAATTAACGGTGCGCTGTTTTACTTGTCAACAAGCCACGCTGCATGGCACTAGAGTTTTTCTCTAATCCTGATAGAAAAGCATTGGTATATAGGAATGCTGTGCCTCTGTAAGAGTAATACTAATAGAACAGGCAGTCAGGCTGAATAGCAGAATTAAGGGCACAATTACTATGTCATCCGATGAACTATCCCATAATAGCGACTGATTGTGAAGACCTATGCAGTCTCAAAAGAATAAAAGAACCAAAATGAATCACCCAAACTACATTATCTTTACCTCAAGCGAAATTTCAGGCTCATATTTTATTTTCTATACATAGTACTTTGTAACCTCTCTCCCATTTGAAACAGATATATATTTTTAGGGTAATAATGTCTCTGGTCGATTTAATAGTTATTATAACTCTAAAAGAATATTATAAACGTGTGTTATGGAGGGTGTCTTGATATATTACTCGTAAAAAGGTAATTCCATACTAGTGTTTATCGAAGCGCTAGTCTTGTAAGGGCGATCCTGTCCGCACCATTTGACACCTCAACACAGACATAATGGGTGGGTGATTCTACCATATATTCTCCACGTGCTTTTGCAAGTGTGCATTGAGGTTGCAGTTAGATCCTAACTATTTCGGCCCTCCACATTTCTTTAACTTTTATTTTTGTATTTTTCGGTTGATTAAGAGTGAGACCTGTAATGTAGCTAAAGGATGATTTCAAATTAATTCGCTGCAATATGCATCCATATTATAACTAATAATTATCATATTTTTAAGTCACTATCGAAAATACTGAAAATATTAGCTAAACTAGCTCTCATTTTATAAATTATAGATTTATTATCATTTTTTTCAGGGCTTAGTTCTTACGGAATATCAGACAATTTCTCAGGTTTTATGCATACATTGAAGAGATATCTATATCATATTGTCGGATTATGCGCAATCTTGTTCGTAAATATTTTCGGGTACCGTATAGATTTATCTTCGAGATTGTTGCATAGAATCATTTAATATGGCCGGGATAAGTAAACAAAGTATTCGAAGACCGTCAATCATCAACGTTGCCAGAAGAAAACACCATACCTCTCGAATTTCGTAAGTGAGGAGTCGACCGACACTCGGACCTTTCTGACAAACATGCGAAAAGCAGGATCAGGTGCCTATTTGGATGAGGTAAGCGCTTATTAATATTAATCTTTGCATTGACCTTTATCCCACGACGGACTGTGTTGGGCTAGTTGAATGTCGAAAACAAAGATAGAACGGAGTTACCCGTCGTACTTAAAAAATCATAAAGTCTACAGAAACGTAATCAGTGGACTCCGTCAACCAAAGACGACATT
>CAJDSM010028467.1:6511-18562 GCA_903981925.1 Ostrea lurida
TTAAGTCTTTTCTACTTCAACAGAGCCCGTGAGTTTAAGAGCCAAGTTTCAGTTATGTCTCTATATCATGGACACTTGTTTTTTTTTTTTTCATGTATTCTGTATCTTAAAAATCAATGAAATAGAAACAGACAAGATGTTGATGATTCTTATTGAAAATATTGACTCGAATACATAATCGAAATTACGGAGGGAAAATATTGCCAATGATATCGCGAATAACGATAGAATCCGATAACTCTAGCTATCTTGATCGTGATGATAAGAGAATGGATCGTGCACCTGAGTGGTAAATCACACTGTCTAACAAATAAGACACCTTAAAACCATGCTTTTAATATGTTAGTGAAATACACTGTACACTACAATAATGATTAGTCCATCTACAGGCAGCTCTGTTAAGTCGTCGTTGCTGTGGTAATCACCACGCGCAAACGAAGGAGAAAATCACACACGCACGGAGTTTGCGTAGATGGAGTATACAGTTATTCCGATTCACATCAAAAAATAGAGAACAACGAACTGCTATTGTACATATAAGATTTTTTTCCTAATTGAATACCCAACTGTAAATTTGCAAATGAATTGGGTATTTTCTCAAAAATAGTTTTGAATTATACAACTACTCAACAGAATCTAGCCCCATTTAACGATGGACAATTTATGCAACAATAAATAGGCGCAAAATTTATATTGTATGGTAGGCAGTTTTTCTAGTCTAAAGTTCAATCATAGAAATAAAGACATTGGGGAAGTTTATAATCTCTGTAATATAATGTCATCATAACACATGTACATATACCACTTTGAAAGTCCAGTATTTTACCAATAGCAATGCCAACGTGGCATACTAGCCCGAAGATTTTAGGTGGTTTCATATTTCAGCAGAAGTTTTAGTACTGGTTCTTAAATGATAATTCATTTATATCATGCTAAGAGAACCAATATGCATCCTATTACTTGGAATAAGGTGCATAGGTACCAAGTCTGATGGTCCTAGTACAAATACGTATTATCTCGGTTATGCCTACAAGGTCATTTAATAGCCGACAGTACCTTGAATCCTTGAAAAATCATGGCATCTTTCTCGTCAGTCATGGTTGATCATTGTACCAGAAGGGTATATCACCGTGGAAGATACGGACTCGCGTCGCAATGGAGTACTTGCGCTATAGTGCAACTGATTGTTCTTATAAATTGCGGCTAGACTTGAATAAACAATTAGGGTGTTTCTCCGTCGAGAGCTCTAGGTTAGAGTTTGTAAGATCCTGGAGCTTCGGTTTGGTCTGTAACGTCCTGTGCGATCATGAAGGACGTTGTTCTCTAAGCTGACAACGTTGACTTAAAGAAACATAAGACTTGCCTTACATAATTAGATGGTATCATGAGGGTGGAGACTGGGCATAGATTGCAGTACATAGTAATATAATAAATAATGTGAGATTGATGAATACGATGGAAGGATGAACTCTCAATCAGACGAAATCGACAACATACGACGAGTGAGACGCTGTGATAAGATAAAAGCCATCTAATTTCGCGGTGCTCTTCGACGCTGCGAATAATAACGCAAATATATACAAGTTAGAACACGTATATGCAGCCGACGTCCTCTTTTGCTCACCAGAGTGATGATTGTTGCAACTCTGTGAAGGGGGAGGGAACAAGGTTCATGTAATATTGTCACATATGCTACAACAGAAGAACTAAATTAATTTAAGGACTGTTAATTGTAGGTTGTCAGGCTCTATCTTCAGCAAGTAACTGTAGGTCTAAGACATCGTATATCAACAACGAGCGAAGCGTTATGGACCTAAGGAGTAATATAAATAAGCAGAGGCATAATGTTTTGTTTCGGCGCAGGCTGGTTCATCTTTAACACCACCATAGCAGCGTCCAAAAAAGTACAAGGAATCCATCTCACTCGCGAAATGTTAAAAACATAGAATGATTGTGTACTCACGCACTCAGAAATATAACAGAGTTAAACGCGTCCGTCGAGCAGGAGCTCATATGTATACAGAAATCGCAACACAGTCTTACCATAATACGACTGGTAGTCTATAAGTTACGGTTAAAAACCTCTAGGTAGTGAGGACAAAGGTGGACCATACACTCGATCGCGTTTCATTTATCTCTCTCATTCCATAAAGCCGCGGATTGGATGATGATCCGTAATCATGGTGAGCAGTAAGACGATATATAGGTGGTTTGTCTCACGTGGAACGGCAAGTTCCAACACTATTCAAGCAAAAGAGATATGCATAAGAAAAATCAGAAACGTTGTGATATCATGCACTACATGTATGCTCCACATTTAGAAGGAGGAAACTGTCTTGGAATTTTCAACAATCTAAAAATGCAAGTTTAATTAAGAGCCCAGTCAAGCACGATTCTAATCATGACTATTGTAAGTCGGCTCATATTAAAAAAGTCAATAGCCTAGACTAGACTTGTTCTTGTCTCGCACGTGCCAATTGGCAAGTCAACACAATATAGGAATTTTAATCTTTCATGATCCTTTAATCTAGAGTTCATTTCGATGTAGAGATGATCAGGAAAACATTCATAAGTGGAAATCTCCAATACTCTAATAGTAAGATGACAATACCTCTAAGAAAGATTTCTCTGTAATCTGTAAAGGAACAAGTCGAAACACGCAAAATAGAGCTCAAGATCCCTCGGCAAAAAAGTTTGTTGCACATCTTGGACGTTTTCGAAACGGATATTAACTTTGCTAGACAGGTCTACTGCGTTATGTAGACGTCAGACCAGCTTAGTGGATAATGACGTAGCTATATTGCGACATAGTCGAAGATACCCTTGTTTGAATTGGGACCGACAGGCGAACAAGTCGATAGAAGTGTACGCCATCTCGTTACAGGAATAATTGAGGCTCAGTGGCGGAAGGTGGTTGAGTATCTCAAACTTAATCAGAATAGGAGTGGTATGTGCGCAAAAGAGAGTTCACCTAGATATTGACTATATCATAAGGCGAAGTATCATGGTGAGAAACCAGATGTAAAAAACTCGATTCCGCAGAGTCAGTTATGACCTAAACGTCAGGGTAGAAGAAACATTACCCCATCTATAAACGCCTTAAATTTCTGGACTACTTTGCTCTGAAGTCTCAAGCGATTGACGATTGTGTATGCATTTTCTTAAGAATGGTGAAATTTCACACAGTGCCACAAGTATAGAAGGGGAGGGAAGAATGCTGAAGATCTCTGGCTTGCGTTGCCTGATAAATCAAACTGGTGCTCATTGAAGATGTACCATGGTCAAGAAAGGAGCGTCCAAGTGGGACAGCCCCCGAACTACAATCGGTGAGAGAGTAGGGGCGCGAGGTCCTATACACTCCTATAGATGCTTTAATTGAGTTAAAGGTGACCTATCAAAATAAGGAAGCACGAGGGTGTGAGCAATTAAATCAGATAGATCGTGAGCATCTAATAATAGAAATGTCTGTTGCACATGGATGAAGTCGTTAGCCCTCCCTTATTCCACTCAAATCGTTCAATCTTGTCTACCAGAACGTCTGGTGTAGTGCTTGATACCACAATGAAAACTAGCTGAAGGGTGTAGTAGTAGATAGACTACACAATAATGTCGGATAAACTTTACCGACACGAAGAGAACAAACACATATTAGATAGCTTTCTGATACAGAAGACGAACAGACAACGAGCCTACAGTCGTATCTTTTGTTGCGAACTGGGATCAGGGTGTTGCGCATGATATAGTGTGATCTCCTGCGTGAATAGATGAAGCTTGCGCGACTACCCGGTTCCTCCTGTCGAAAGCCATATTAATGGAAGAAGATAGATACGGGTATGTATATTTCAAGGGCCATGGATACATATAGTTCGGCATTGTTGATGATTTGCTCGTTTGTTTTTTGGTGGAAGCTACTGGATTACCAATGCAGTGTCAGAAAGTAAGCCCTTGGCACCTAAAGGAGAAATGATCCCAAATCCTCCCCAAGCCTCGTTTTTTGTAACACCGTGAAGACAATGAATCTTGCGACACGACTCCACACGCGTCACTCGTACACATGCTACTATCTTTCTGTTTAATGCATGAAAGTTATAGAGGATACGCCGTAGGACTACCAGGCAGATAATGGGTTCCTGTACATCCAGAACATTGGTCCGATTGCCCCTATCTCCTCTCTTAAGAGGAATTTGTATTGTAGTTTCTACCGTTCCCTTAATATACATAAGAGTTATTACTTCAGAGGCAACAGTAAGGCTTGTGGTATGTGCAGAGGTAAGATTGAAAACGACAATCTTCTCCTCACCCTTTCACTTGGTGGCATCTGATGTGAAAATTTCCGCATTTCATTATATATATGCATCGACACAATGTCCAATCGCTGAGGCTTCCAGAGCGAAAGGTAGATCTAGAAATTTAAGCTTGTTTATAGAAATGGGGAAGTAGATTGTTTCTTCTAGCCTTGAAGTTTTAGGGTCTAAAATTAGTTACAATGCTCGTCCAATTGAACAATTACTATTAGCAAATCTCAGGAGAAATTTTTTCAATACCCACAATCTAAGCTGTAAGAGTGAAGATTCAGTATGTCCAACAGTCTTATGAAAATTAATTCAAATTTGGTGTCCAGTTCTGGTTTAATTTAGAGTGGAGAATGAAGCTCATTAAGAAGTCAGTTTCTAAGCTCAGTTAAAGCACATGATCTGGATCGTCAATTACGTTTTGAAAAGTAGAGGATATGCCTTATGAATTTTCCTCTGTTCATGCACATGATAGTTTTGTGTTAGGAATTGCAAATGTTAGATGGTATTGTTTTTGTACTATAGGTATTGGAGTTTATTCCATCTATGAGAATGTGTTCCTTGCATCATTTGACAGAAAACTAGGCGTAGATTTGATACATAGTAAGTGTTGGTTGTTTTATCGAAAGCATTCGAATAAATCGATGTAGTTTTTATTAACACTATCAGTCTATTGTGATATCTAACAGTTTTAAGTAATGTGTTTTATTTTATTTGAATCCAAGACATTCCCCGTCTTTTAAATGTAAACAGATGTAGGTAATACTAACATTAATAACTTGATTTTAGCAATTTTGGGGAGAAATTTTATGTTAATTTTTCAAGTTAATTGAAATATATTTGATTATTTTATTCAACAAATACTCAGAATGCAGTAAATGCAACAAAGTACAACTGTATGAAATGTTCTTGTGGATTTGTAGTCAGTTTTTCACCTTAGTAGTAATTGAAATTGCCTAATTATGTTCAGTTATTGGTACATTGGTATGCATAAATAGTATTTAACTGTCATCTGAATAAATGATTTCTTTACTTTTTCGTATCTGACATGGTTTGTTAAAGATGAACACCTACTAACTACTGAATGGTTTTTGTGAATGCTAAAGGTATCCTGACGTTAAGTATGAATTCTGTACATCCAAATTAACCATATATTGTTTGGTTGTTGAGTATGGTAAAATTTAAATTTTCAACTCCCGGATGATCGCGTGAATGGCGGTACAGTGGTCAAGATTTGATGCCAGAATTGATAAGCTGAGAATAGGAGAATGGTTGTTAATCGCTCGTCGCAGACGGACACATTATGGTATAGCGTCGTCTGTCTGTCTGTCCGGCACTTTGTAGGCGAACATTAAGCTCAACTGGATTTTACCGTTGGTAAATTGATACCAATGATTGAGAAGAAAGATGCTTTGTTTTTCAAGTCGTAGTGTCAATTAGTACGGGAAAACGTTGGTAGGCAGGATTAAACGAATCACCGTAAGCCTCAGGATCTTTACAATCAGTACACAATTGATACCATGATGAAAGCGAGACACCATTCGTTTAATTTTCAAAGGTACGTAGTGTTACTTATCTAGTAGAATATGTTTAGGCAGGATACAAGACCGAACATTAGCTCCAGATTTCAACTTGGTAATTGGATCACCAAGATGAAGAAAGATGCCTATCTGATTTTTCAAGGTCAAGGTCACTGTCGGCTATTAAGATGACCGTGTAAGGCATAACAGAGATTAAATACTCTGGACTAGTTTGTGACTAGGACCTTCAGATTTGGTGACCTATGCACTTATGACAAGTAAAGGATGCATAATTGTTTCTCATTAGCATGATAATAAAATGAATTCGCAAATTTAAAGAACAGTAACTAACTCTGCTGAATGATATAAACGCCACTAAAATCGTTCGGGCGTAGATATGCACGTTGGCATTCGTCTTTTTGTATAATATTGGTTATCAAAGTGGTATAATACATGTGCTGATGAGACTTTTTAACAGGATTAGTAACTCCAAGATCTTGTATTTTACTATGAGTTGAACTTTAGGTACTAGAAAACTGCCTTAACCATTACAATATAGATTTTGCCTATTTTTATTGTTGCATTAAAATTGTCACGGTTAAATAGGGGCTATCTGTGAGTGTGTTGTAAAATTCAAACATTTCTTGGAAGAATACCCATTTTTGCAAAACATGTTATAATTAATGAAAAGAATCTTAATGATGTACTAATACAGTTGTGTTCTATATTTTGATGTAGTATGGTATTACTCAATGTAAAAAGTGCTCGATTACAAACCTATAACCCATGTATTTTTATTTGTATATTCAATCTGTTGTCTATGGGAATAGTATTGATGTGGAATCAAATATTGTTACAATGCTATAATATTGTTATTGTAACATGCATGATGAACCATCAGATCAAAGTTTAGTTTAATCAATAGGCGGTTGTGTATCGGGTGAATTTTCGTATCGCGATATATTGCATATAATTTCCAATATGTATTTCAGTATGTATGCATATTTTTCAATAAGATATCAATACTATCTTTCTCTTATGTTCTCATGATTTTAAGAACGACATACATAAATAATAAAACACAAGTTCCCTTGATATATTAGTCAGACATAACATAGATCTATGGCTCGCTTACATCCGTTGCCATCCTGTTGGAAAGTGAAGAGAACCTGTAATTTGTGTTTGAACAATTACAAAAATTGCTTCAGCTATATGAAACGTTATTTTGATGTGAGAAATCTCGAGTTTAAACGTAATTCTTAGGCCAAGCATCTTCCGATATATCGGTATTGAAAAACAGTACTACGAGATACAATATTTTTAAGAGATGAAATCGCAATTATATCGGATCCGGATTATCGGCAAGCCCTAGTTTTCAAAGAATCGTTTTTCCCAATGCAAATTAAAATTTTCACCATTTGAGTAATTTGTAATAAAATTATATATCGAAGCATATTAACAATAATATTGATTAACTGATGCTAAGTTCTTAAGTAAGTAAATGTAAAAATAATGATTTAGGGAGGACATTCTTCATGGCAAGCGAAGTCACTCTGGCAGACATTAAGTTTGAACAAGCCTCAATCCTATACAAATCGGGCTCTACACTCCATACCATGGGATCCCATGGAAACCAGGAAATGAGATTGTATTTCAGCCTTTATTCTTCCTAATTTTTGAGTCACATATGTGTGATGCCTTATTTATTAGCCTGTCCAATTAATATTAATTGTCTAGATTCTAATAATTCAAAACCATCAGGCTTTACAAAAATTTTATGATCTTTGAAACATATTTTCACTGCAATAGAGACCTACAAATCAGTTACATGCATAATGTTTGAAGAGTTTTAAAAACTCTTTTGGAATGATTCTCTTGGTGCTTTCCTTATTATGTGATGTTTGACATGACTGCTGTAGTTTTGATACTGAACCTTTACTTTTCATTCATTTATATTCTTGAGAAAAATACTTTTGCAAGCAGACTTTAAGCTTTACAACAAACTTTGTAAAAAAAAAAAAAAAAAGGGGGGGGGGACAGAGAAGATTAACTGTGCAGATTATGCCCCCTATACCCATGTTCTGTATTTTTTATGTTCCATTCCTAATTACACTTCTAACAAAACCGGAATATTATTTTCTGCTTAACAAGTGATCAATAAAGTCACTGTTTCTCTTTTTTTAACAAGACGGAAGCAATAGGGGGTTAGCTTACAAGCTAAATCAGAATTTTATTTGTCAAAAAGCATATGAAATTCATGTTAAACATGTGTGTCATTAGTCATTGTTTTCAAGAGTATGAATGGTTGGCTTACTCTCACATTTAAGTGTGCCATCGGGAGCTTTTGAATATCTTCGAACCACTTTGGATCGGCCATGAATGAGCCCTTGCTTTTTTCGCATGAATGACCTTTTGGAATTTCACATATCAATATCTTATGATTGGTAATATATGATGTTAGTAAGAACAGTAAAGTCATAAATTATAATAGAAGGAAATGTACTCCTTTTTTGTATCACCCTAGCTCAGAGCTGAAAAGCTCCTAAGTGGTTCCGTTCATATAACTTTTTTCACGTTTTTTACTTTTCCAGAACACTGGGCCATTTCAAAAAAAGTAATAACGCATTTTTTTGGTTTTTTCAAGAAATTTTGTCCAAATGGAAGGCTCATACTCTTTCAAAGAGGAATAAATGAAATGGTGAAAATTGGTGGGGAGATCTTTTTTAAAAAATCTTTCACAATAGAAATACAAACATTATGTAAACTTAATTCCTTAAAGAATATGAGATTCAAAGTTGTTCAACGATTAATTGGCCTTGAGAGGCAAAAAGGGTGGAAGGCACAATAAGGAGAGAATGAGAGGCACATTTTTATTCTTACATTTATATGAGACAAAATCTTCTGACTTTAGTCATCATAAGGACAAGCATCCTAAGAAGTCATGCCAAAGTGATGGAAATGTTTGGTCTTAAGCTGTGCTCTTAGTAGATATCACGAGCATTTCATGAAAATTTTGCATTGAGAGTTTTTGATGCCTAAATATGAAGTTATTGTGAAACTAATTGGATGACCTCTTTTTCAAAGGGTTTTATTTATAATTTCTTTGCAAATAGGATGAGGGGGGGATGGGTGTGTAGCGTCTATAAGTCATATATTCCTGCTGTACTGTCGTTATTTTTGTGCTATCTAAGATATAGAAATTTAGTCACATTAAACAGAATATAGGTTGCAATCATTGATTTTGTACATTTTGGTTATGTGAATATCATTTACTCTTTCTGGTTATTCATATAGTAACTAACTTTAATTATGATAACTATCAAAACGAACTTCTTTTCTTCCATGTAAAGATATGGTACAGATTAAATTATGGTTATTTTGGAAAATTTTATGTACATATTTCTGACAATATTGCCTGTCATATCATTATTGATTGATACAAATCATATTTAGCATAACATTGAAGCTATCATGAAAGAGAGAATTAAGATTTTTGAATGATAAAATGAATGTTTCCCAACTTAATTGTGTCATAGTTAGATAGGGACAGGCGCAGCAGCAGGAGTGTATTCCTGGAGAAAAAATCATTCGATAATTGACACAAAGCATGAAAGCTCATTAAGCCAAAGTGTCACTCAGATGTGGATTCCACAGCCATCCGCGCTGTTTAAATCTGAACTGGAATCATTAGAAACCCCCTGCAATCAAATGAGGGAATTGTGCGTCTCGTAAATGACAAGGTATGTGTGTATGTATAACAAAAAAAATATAATATTAATTCTTAATTTTTGGAGTGTTTTGGTCCAAAACATCATAGTTAGATACTTATAATTCGCGAGGATTTTTTCTGTTTATTTCGGCGAGCAGGGTGTTTGTCTGAAAAATTAATTTCACCAGGCTTTAATCTTTTTTTTGACAGGGTGTATATAATATATTTTTTTTTATATGTGTATAATGACATCGGAAAACGCGTATACGACCCATTTTCATTCAGCATCATATTAAATGACATCATCGAGTTAGAATGTGATATATTTTATACCTTGAATGATAGACGAATATATTTTGAAGAAATGAAAAATAAGTTACCGAAATTATTAAATATAGAATAATAGATAATTTAGTGTTTTGAACAATTACAAAAATGCTTCAGCTATATGAAACGTTATATTTGATGTGAGAAATCTCGAGTTTAAACGTAATTTCTTAGGCCAAGCATCTTCTCCGATATACCGGTATTGAAAAAACGTATCGCGATACAATATTTTTAAGAGATGAATCGCAATATATCGGAATACCGGTATTATCGCACAGCCCTATTTATCAAAGTATCGTTTTTCACAATGCAATTAAAATTTTCACCATGTTGAGTAATATTGTAAATAAAATTACTACTATAGAGCCATATTAAACAAAAATCTGATTAACATGAATGAATAAGTTTACATTAAGTAAGTACAATGTAACAAATATATGATTTCAGGGAGGACATTTTCATGGCAAGGGAAGTCACTCTGGCAGACATTAAGTTTGAACAAGCCTCAGTCCTATACAACATCGGCGCTCTACACTCCATACTGGGATCCATGGAAACCAGGACAAATGCAGATGTATTTCAGCCTTTATTTTCCTAATTTTTGAGTACACATATGTGTATCAGCCCTTTTATATTAGCCTGTCCAATTATATTAATTGTCCTAAATCTCTAATAATTCAACCATAGGCATTTACAAAAATTTTATGATTTGAACATATTTTCACTGCAATAGACATACACAATCATGTACATGCATAATGTTTGAGAGTTTTAAAAACTTTTGGAATGATTCATTTGGTGCTTTCCTTATTATGTGAATGTTTTGACATACTGCTGTAGTTTTGATAATGAACCTTTACTGTTTCATTACATTTATATTTTGAGAAAAATACTTTGCAAGCAACTTTCAACTTTACACGAAAACCTTTGTAAAAAAAAAAAGGGGGGGGGGGGGGGAGAGAAGCAAATTAACTGTGCAGATTATGCCAGTTACCCATGTTTCTAGTATTTTTATGTTCCCATTCTACAAACAAACAAGAATATTTATTCCTTAACAAGTGATCAATAAAGTACTTGTTTCTCTTTTACAAGGAAAGAAATAGGGTTAGGCTTAGCTATCAGCAAATTTATTTGTCAAAAAGCATATGAAACTTCATGTTAAAATGTGTGTCATTTCATGTTTCAGAGTATGAAGGTGGCTTGTACTCACTTTCAGTGTGCCTCGGGAGCTTTTGAATATCTTCGAGACCACTTTGGATCGGCCATGATGAGCCTGGACTTTTCGCATGACCTTTTGACATTTCACATCAATCTTATGTTGGTAAATAATATGGATGTTAGTAGACAGTAAAGTCACTATAATAGAAGGAAATGTACTCCTTTTTAGTTCACCAGAGCTGAAAGCTCTAGTGTCCGTTCATAAACTTTTCACGTTTGACTTCTCCAGAACCACTGGGCCAATTTCAAACAAATGTAATAAAGCATTATTTGGTTTTTCAAAATTTGTCAAATGAAGGCTCATACTCCTTTCAAAGAGGATATAATTACGAAATGGTGAAAATATGGTGGCATCTTTTAAAAATCTTCACAATAGAAAATACAAAACTTATGTAAAACTAATTCCTTAAAGAATATAGATTCAAAGTTGTTCAAATCATTGGCCTTGAGGATAGGGTGGAGCACAATAAGGAGATGAGAGGGTCCATTTATACAGTTGTATAGGGAAAAAATCTTCTGACATTTAGTCATCAATAGGCAAGCATCCTAAGGTAATGCTCAAGTGATAGGAAAATGTTGGTCCTAAGCTGTGCTCTATGTATTCCGAGCATTCATGAAAATTTGCAATTTGAGAGTTTTTGATGCCAAATATGACAAGTTATGTGAAACTATTGGATGACCTCTTTCATCAAGGTTTTATCTTTCTTTGCAATGGAGAGGGGGGATGGGTGTGTAGGTGCTATAGTCATATATTCTGTACTTGTTACTTTTTTGTTGCTATCAAGATATAGAAAATTTAGCTCACATACACAGAATAGTGCCATCATAGATTTGCACATTTTGGAATGTGATATACATTTTACTGTTGTTATTCATACTGTAACTGAACTTTAATTNAACAGAATAGTGCAATCATTGATTTGTACATTTTGGTATGTGATATACATTTTACTTTTGTTATTCATACTGTAACTGAACTTTAATT
>CAJDSM010028468.1:0-15966 GCA_903981925.1 Ostrea lurida
CGACGATGGCTCATTCCCCCTTAAGACATCAATTTGTTAGTGTGTACCACAAATCTAGATATATTCTTGTTAAACATAGAAGAATATGGAAGAAACACCCACTTCCGGTTTACCCACAACGAGAGAAGTAGACAGGCATAGCCTACATCCATGTACATGTGGATGTAGGCTATGTCTGTCATCTTCTCTAAAGAAAATACAACGACCCGTGCTTCACTGCGTAATACTAATATTGCGATATTTTCAAACACCCCCCCCCTCTCTCTCTCCATCTCTCTCTCTCTCTCTCTTTGCCCATAAAACCAACTTGCTGTGGTGTCAGGTGACCACTTGCTCTGTATAAGCTTACTGCTACACCCAAGATTGTGAACCCCAGGACCTCATACACCCAAATACCCCTGTGGTAATTGCATAGTTTGGGATTTCGTCGGCTGCGAAGGTATTACAGGTCAAATTGATAACTACTATGATAACCACTATGCCAGACCTGAATGATCTTTTCTCGTAGTTTTCCAATTTTTTTCCATTTACCAAAGACTTGCTTTAGCAGTATCTCAGACTGTGTTTCACCATTACTTACTTCCTCTCTGGGGGATTGCAAGACCAAGTGTGCTAGAATAGACATAATTCTCAGTGCAAAGTCTCTCTCAACTGGCAGCATATTTGTGCAAAGAAGGCGAATTTTGTTATTCGAATGGGCACCACACTATTGGTACGGAAAGATGTACATTTTATAAAACTGATACCCCTGCTGATCTAGCCTAATCAAGGGATACCAGTTCACAATGTTATATGGTTAAAACATGGAGGGATAGCCCAAGAGTTAGCTTCCTCTGAACTCGCACACGGTGCGTCACTTGATTGTTAGTCGACACATGCCACACCAGCTTCATCAGGGGTCCCATAGGGGACTCTGCCAGGCCCTTTGTTTCTCTAGGTCTTTTTAAACGACACGCCCATGACAGTGACATTTTTGTCGATGACTAACTAGACACCCCCCCCCCCAGTTACTTAGCCAGTGTTATCCAGCTATTTCATTCGTGGTCAACTCCTTAATACACTACCTCGAAGTAGCTTTGCATTGAAGCCTCGGCTGAGGCAAACGCAAGGACAGAAACACTAAGAAGGGTAATACATGTACCACACTGGCTTCCCCTGGTAGGAATATCAGTCGATGCTCGACTGACATTGTGGTCTAGTTTTCCTTTACCTAAGTGCGACCTTCCACGGTGTGTGGAACCCAGCATCTCAACAAAACTACAGCAAACTAAAGGCAGTACAGTTGAAAGCAGTAAGTTTGAAACCCCAGCAACGTGACCAGTAACGTGTAACACTCGTGCTACAGCAGCTCTATTGGCAAACCGTACACTGAGTGCCGACGACAAGCAGCGCATGTTGTAATGTTGTACAGTGTAGTGTATGATCTTGTTGACATCTTAGGCGGTTATGATGTACAATGGCCACATTATGCGTTCCTAATACCCCACACTGTCTACAAGACGTCCCCTCAAGCCACCAGGTTGAAAACCAGGTACTAGGAAAGATAGTAGGGCCAATTCACTTGAGCAGACATAGTAAATCACAGACTAGTCCGCATTCTGGCCAAATATTGATTTCCCGTGTTATACAGTGTTCGATTATACAAAGGTTAATTACAGTGAGCGTATGCCACTCAGTGATAGTGAATACTAATTCAAATAAGTCACAAGACAGCCAACAGCATATAGTGCAGTGTTATTGACAAATTCAAATTTGACAGAAAATATGATATCAGATTTGGGAGATAGGGAGAGGAGCGTATTTTCAAACACAGGTCGATAGTATTAGGTCTCAATATTCACTGAATTTGTTATACATGTATATGTATGTTTTCTGAATTGAAACGTTAAATTACTCGTTCTGATTCCTACATTAAATGTCTTTCTGGCGTTTGAATATCTATACCCTTGTTTTTACAAGGACTGGAGCCTGGGACGGTAGTTGTCACAGAAAAAGCGGTGGATGGTGAAATGAATCCTTACTACAAACTGGTAAACTTTGCTTAAAATAATAAAACTCGATATATTCCGCCTAGCTATGAGTCTTGAAAATGTGCGAAATATACCTGGTATAACATTTTCTCTTATTTTGCAGGCTGTACTAGGTAAACCAGTGCAACGTTTGGCTAAAGTTGACCAATCTTTGATGGAATCGTTGTTAGATTGCTCGGAAGCAGACGACAGTTTCAAAACTGTCAAGGGAACAACTCTTTGTGCAGATGACTTTTATGAAGGTTGATATTCCTAAAGACATATAGAAAATTCTTAAATCAGACGAAATTGAATTGTAGAGTATTTGGTTAATCAGTTAGTATAAATCATTCAAAGCAGTTCATATATTGAAAATAGAACGAAATTTATTTGCTCCAGGTCAGGCAAGGCTAGATGGCGCCTTCTGTGAGTATGAAGAAGAAGACAAGATGAAGTTCTTAAAAGAACTTAAGGAGAAAGGAGTTTGTAACATTGAGATGGAATCTCTTGGATTTCTGGCTATGTGCCACTACGCAGGGATTAAGGGTATGCTACTAAACACTAAGGTGTCGTCATTATAGTGTGTTACTAATTGTATATGGTACCTCTAGTATTGATTTTAGTTATCCAAGTACTTACATGAACATTACTTTTGATAACCAGTTCTTTATTAGGGCAGATGTTATTTACACAGTTAATGAAGAGGAATGAGAACAAAATTTGTTGAACCTGAAGACGCCGCAATTTGTCTTCGCGTTCATCAAACCATGTTACCTTTGTCATACTCAAATTTAATTCAAACTTTATTCTACAAAAACTTTTTACTTTATGCAATACAATAAAACAATGTTTCAAACAAACAGTTACTGAGCATGTCTTCAATATCCTTCCTACGTTAATATGTCTTTCATGAGCATGTGATAAAAATGGTGTAAGACCAGTTGGTCCAACATTGATGATGCAAATGAAATGTTGACCAGACCATTAGCAAGAAATATTTTGGTATGGTAGAAAGCACCTTCGCAAGTCAAGGGTTTTTGGTCCATTCCGCTCCCCACAAACCCTGACCCTTGTTGACCAAAAAGCCTTGGCTTGCGAAGATGGTTAGATAGTTGCTATGGTAACGATCTCGTGACATATTGTATTGTAATTTCGTAGGGGCAGTTGCATGTGTGACACTGCTGGACAGGTTGCAGCAGGACACGCTTTCTTGTGACGTGCAAATGCTGAAGAAATGGCAGGAAAGACCCCAGAGAATAGTTCTGCGACACATCAAGAAAAAACTACACATCATGAATGGCGCGAGTTAGACTGCTGAAATGTTGCTGATTTAGACATGGACGCTAGAATTAGAGACTAAGAGACTGATAGACTGATACACATATTAACTATAGAGACCCAGGAATCGAATCTCTACCTGATATATCCCATAATGCCATCTGAATTGTTATTCATTAGTTTGCATGTTGTTCATCTTCAGTCGTCCCGTGTTGCTGTTGGACGGGTTTGTTACAAGGTGCTGTTAAGTGTTTTCTATACTAACATGAAATTTTATTCATGAACGGTGCATATCATGTTAGTGCTAGTATTATACATTTGTTGTAATATGATAGAGAGATATGAAGATTTATTAAATACACCCAAAAATATCGTAGTTGTATTCCGTAAGGGCAAAACTAACAAATTAACAAACTT
The DNA here is from genome assembly GCA_903981925.1 of Ostrea lurida. Taxonomy (NCBI): domain Eukaryota; kingdom Metazoa; phylum Mollusca; class Bivalvia; order Ostreida; family Ostreidae; genus Ostrea; species Ostrea lurida. The sequence goes on from CAJDSM010028468.1 coordinate 3,705, forward strand.
ACCAGTTTGCGAATTATCAAACCCAACTCTGTCAATAATTATAATAACAGCGTGCTGGGGGCGGGACATTGAAGCAAAGCTGAGGCACCAGGGAACCACAGCGCTAGAAGTTCGCCGGCGTGAGAATACACATACCTTACGATCAATCACAACCCGAAACACGCCCATTTTGATGTAAAACGGTATAGATTCAGTCAAATCAATTATTAGGGGACCCGTATCAGATAGTAGAATTTAAATAAGTGATGCACATATAATAAACCCACTAAAATAACACCATATCAGTTTAATATTAGTAGTATTAAATACTGTACCAATTTTATTATTGCACCAATGTGCATTTACACAAATCATGTCTCTTCACCAAGTGTAGGATGCTTTCAAGAACCCATAAATTGATAATCCGAAACATGAAAGTAATAATGCTTGTTATAGGAAGTTGATCATGGTAGTGCCAAATTAATAAGATTGCTGCGGACACAATATTCATTTAAACACTTGATTTCTATATATATTTCCCAAAATGTCATTTACTCTAATATTGGCCTATAACATTGAAATATCGATACAGAGATTATGTACTGAGATTGTTGGAAGCTAAGCATGATCCACTGAATATGGCCATTTCTCTATGTCAGTTTATATTATTCTGATTATATCTCAATCGCTAGATATAAGAATCAAAATAATATTGTACTGTTTATGCAATTATATCACGCGGGTTATTTCCTTGTTTTATGATGAATAAAGATATTAGACGAACACTGACATCCCTTAACTCGATTTAAGTTAAACATTTGCCCCCCCCCCCCCCCTATAAAAAAAAACTGACTATTGGGGTTTGGAAAGATGTTTGCAAGTGTTTCCTAGAACATACATTCACAAACTGTTTTATGTGCGATACGGTATATTTCTAAATGTATTCTGAATTATACCGCATCGCAATGTTCAATAGCAAATTAGCAGAAATCAATGCTATCTCCGATCCAACAAATTTCTGATAAATCTGTTACTTGTTACGACTGATTCAAATCTGAAAAACAGTATTAGAGATATTAGCTATTGAAATGATATAAAATATGGGATTGTTTCATCATATCCCGAAAAAACATCAATCCTTTTATATAAGATCTAAGTTTTGTCATAAAATCACTAGAACGTATGATCATAACTTAGTCTACTCTAACTAATGAGTGGGAAATTCCAGTTCGAAATTCGAACAACTAAGATTGAACCAAATCGATTATGACGCGTGAAATTCTTTTTTTTAACATTTGAAAATGCCTAGTCAAGGAGACTGTTTCTTTATATGACGTACAACCGGAAGTTTACAAAGTAATTGAATTTGAATACATTGCTGCATCATGCTTAAAGTAGACATGTATTAACATATATCTAGGCTTTAAACACCTTTTCTTTTCGACAAAAAAGTATGAATTATTTTTTTATTATACACCCCCCCCTTAATGACACTGTTCAGAGCTTTTATATCTCCGAAAACTCGATATCCAACAGTAAGAAATTAGGTGTCTGATCAACATTTATTATTGAAGGTCATCCGATAAATACTGACGTGTAAGTCCGAATATATATCTCTGACGAGAAGTATTTCAGTGTTACCTATAGAAACCGGAAGTAAAGAACGGCATTTTCAAGAGAGTCTTTATGTGCAATTGTCCAAAAAAGTTTCTACCACGAGTGGTTAAACTGAAAATGTAATTTATGTATATCTGTAAGTTCTCGGATGATCGGTACCAAAAAGCCTCGAGAAAACAAGAAAAAATAAATACTATCAGTAATTATACAATCTAGCTTTTCGACCGAAGATCGAAAAGCTCTACCTATTACCAAAATATCACTATCTATATCTCTCATCTATAAGTCCAAAGTAAATATATATATATATCTTATCTAATTTAATAAACTTCAGTGATGTTGTTATGCAGATTGATATATCTGATATATATCTCTCTATTCTTTAGTAATACCTATTATTATTTGTTTTTTTTAATCGGACCATTGTCGTCTACTGAATCTATTATAAAGCTCTCCTCAATTCTGCTATATATATCTTTAGTAACATAATCATTTGAATGGAACATTGAATAGTATCATGGTTATCTACGACTCTATAGTAGAGAATACGAACATACTATTCTCTCTCCTTAGATATATTAGACACCCAGAAGATAATAGTAGAGACTGATATGATCCAGGTGCGCATTCCTTATATATATCTTATTCTATTACTTTAACGACGAGTCTATATCTCTCTATTATAGAGCTATATTATTCTATTTTCATGCTTCCAGAATTATTTTATTCGGAGAGTGGCTTTAGTCCAAATTCAATGTAATAGGGACGCTCCGACAATTAGTATGAAGTGATATCTAATTCATTGTCACAGCGAAATGAAAGTTTCCTATAAAACTAAAATACAGTTCTTATTTATCATATTACCCTATACTTCAATTGAAACGATTTCATTCTAGTTTAAATCGTTCGTCAGTAAAAAACTTTTTATTTCTTTAAAACCGATTTGTGAATATTTATTTCTATTATTCAGACATACTTACAGTTTGCAGGCTGGTCAACCACTGAATGTTTTTCTCTCTTTCTGGTTATCCATTAACACTCAGATCGCTATATAAAAAATCAGAAAATAATTTTACTGTGATGGGTTAATGTGTATGGCAATAGCCATTTTTTCTCTATGTTTGTTATATGAATGAATTGAAGGAACGAAGCTCTATCTTATCCCTTAATGGGCGTTTTAATTTATATACCCCGTCCGCCCTCATATATATATTATATATATATGGGGTTCTGCAAAAGGTTTGCAATGCTGATGTACAGAACCAATTAATTTATGCCACTTTCAGACACTTTATTATGGTTTGTCACACATATTCTGATTTATTATCTTTATCCAACATTTTAGCTTTATATATTAAAGGGTATATCCGGTTACATGCCAAAAAATTCCTCTCTAGCATACTCCTATTTATACACAAAAAATATCTATCTATATATATACTATAATCAACCATAAATCAAGTTCCAAAAATTCAACAAACAATGTATCCAAACACGTATCATTATTTTGGGATATTGATCAATTGGAGTTTTGCCAATACATAGAATTATCTGATGGTCGCCACTCCAATAGACAGGCAGAATCTCAACATTTACATATACAAAAATCTGACTTCGTAAGTTGATTAAAATAAGAAAGAAACATTGGATGTGGGGGAGACAGAAATGCTCTGTAATTGTTTTTTAAAGTTTACATCAAGACAAGGAATTTATCAACTTGAAGCATAAAATAAAATCCGCACCAATTTTCGCCTGATTTAGATCGTTCAACCTTTGCAACCGGACTGTTGAACTGAAACTAAAAGTATATTGCTCTAAAGGAAAGTTCGTCAGTTAATTTTCGGAACCAGTTTCCTCATTAGCTCTTCGAAAGGTTCATCTTCCGCGAGCCAAGTGTCTCAATTCGCTTACCTCTAATCTTACCCTTGGCTGATTTAGTCGCGACTAAATTGCCATCTACGGACGATCGCGAAGTTATCGTCTTGACGTAAACACTCTCGGGGACGGTGGAACAATTGTTTTGTTGTTTGGTTTTTTTATTTTAGGTGTATATACTTGTTGCTTGAGCTATTCCTTCACCTGGTACTTTAGCTTAGCGTTTCGGGCGCGAGTGTAATTACTCATTGCCATGGAGAGTAATGCTAATCATTTAAATTACGCGACATATGCCATTTACCTCTACTCTCAATCTGAAGCCTCTATCATTACTTTATAGATTAGTGGTAGTTGTACAAAATTTGACCTACGAGATTTATCAACGAGCTCGAGTTTTTAGAGATAGGACCACGACAATCATACTAGAATAGGAAATTCACGTTGAAAAATATCAAAACATTAGCGGCTATCTGCATATGTCATAACTGACGATACGATCGTAAATTTCTGCCAATTATGAGATAGTTAGAAGATAATACAGCGTATCAATCATTTCTGATATCAACTGTGAAGCTCTCTGGACGAAAGAGAGTGCGTCTGTGAAAAAGTGTATCGATTGGTGTAAGGCCCGTCAATAGGGGAAATTGATACATTATTGAGAAGGAGTATCAGGATATCTGAAACATCACTATTTGCCAATATGAATTGAGACGATCAGGTGCGACACGATATCCGTAACCAGAATTACACTTGAGACATAACAGACATAATCCATATATATATTTATGTCAACATAATTCTGAGGAGGGGAGAGTATAAATCAGAAGGCTAGGCGAAGATTACTAAGGGATCACAAAGATATATAAATCATAATAGTGGATTTAGAAACAGAAAAAGGAAGAGAGCACTCCGAGCTGAAAATCAGAGGAAATCAATAAAAAATATCTTGCTTATGTACGTTAATTAAATCTCTAGTTTATTCTTGGTATTTCTATAATTATAGTGACAATAGAGTATAAATTTACTAAAAAAATATAGTATATCATGTTATGCTACTGCATGATTATTGGGTAATATTTTTAACTCCTCGTTTATCCCTCTAACAATTATTTCTTCTCACCAAGCTCAAATTTAAACAGCCCCCATTGGTGAAACTTTTAAGTGTTGGTAATTATCGACAGTGAAGGATATCTAGAGAAAAACAACGAAGCACACATATACTATTACTAGTCTAAGAGACAACTCTCTAGAACGGATTAAACAAACCTTTTCATGTTACTCGATCTTATACGAGTCACCTAGTAATTGATCAATAAGGGGCAGCTATCGGGCAACCAATGTCTGTGTATGCTTTGTCATTAAAATATGATATCTCCAATACGAGAGAAGCACGCTGATTGGTTTAGGGATTCTATATAGGCAGAGACAAGAGACCGGCTATTAATTGTTCTAATTATTATTACTCTCTATCATGGTGTATTCTATTGTCAAAAATATGACAAAATAGTGGTAGAAATCTAACCATATTCTCATACGAAACGTAAAAAGATTAATAAAAGTTTCGCGCTATCGAACAGTATTTCAGTGTGTTTTAGTGTTAAACAATTATCTACGTAGAAATTTCATACGAATAGAAATGAAGGTGCCCGCCACTTAGAGAGTGATGATGTAAAACTATGAATATTCTAGTTATATAAACTGATGTCGTATTAGGTTTTGTGTCAATAAGTAATCAGATAAACCAATCTACATAGCAGCGCGACCCACATGCATTTCTACTAGAGTCGAATACTCATATCATTGAATAGAGCATCTTTAACATCATAAGTCGTAACTCATCACGCATATAACACTCTATATATAGTAATAACAGTATAACTATTAAGAGTATAAAATATAGAACAGATTATTGCAGAAACGCTCAAATTTTAGTGCTCTGTCTACTTTGCTTGTAGAATAATCACGAGAGAGTTAAGATATAGATAATATTTAGTATGAATATAATGTACACTCGTGAGTTGATAATCTTTATCACAACATATACCTGATTAGTCGAACGGAGGTACTACACGGAGTAAAGTATTGCATACTGTCCTCTGTGAAGAACTGGTATAGTCAGAAATAGAGGTTTAAAACTAGAGTTTCAACTATGCGAGTGACTCTCGTTCATGTGCGCTTACTGTTTATCACCAAAATTACAATTCTAATATGACGATGCTCAGAATACTTTATTTTCTCTATTGTGTACTCAGTTTATTGCTGTGACAAAATAATCTGAAATGTTTCGTTATACACCATACCAACCGTATCGCGTACAGAGAAAGTGCTCGAAATATTAGAAAAAGTGCGCCATTATTTATGAACGACTATGGGTTAATACGGACTCTATTAATTCAGGTGTAGCCTTCTCAATGATGTAGCCGTAGGTAGAAATTATATTCTAGTTAACTCTATCTTCGAATTCAAATTCGGTCCTACATTGATTATTGCTACAATCACAAATATCGTATATATATATTGAGTAGCAGCTTCATCATAGATGTATAGTGCATGGTGTTAGTTGGTGTGTTAAATTACTTCGTGTGGGTGTTTGGTTGATTTTTTCACAAATAGACGAGCCTGAGCACATTTTTGGCTTTACCATATTGCACTTTTCTATGCACACCCAGTTGTCATCTAAATTATTGTCGTGTGTTGTCTTTTTAGACACGGCGTGTATCATACACACACAATTTCTCTGCCTCTGTCGTTAATATTACTATCCTCTCTTATATATCACTCCTACTCTCGTCAATGGTAGACGGTAGGTCTATTGTTGTCTCCGTCTGCACGCAGCCTTCTTCCATTTCGCTAGGTGGAATATTTGTATGGATTGCAACATCAACATATAGACAGTATTAATTCAACATGACCTCTGGTGTTCGATGAAAAACAGTACTTAAATGAGCTATGAGCCCGCTCCTACCTCAGTGCTACTATTGCCGATCGACACCGAAGTACAACACTCTAGGGTGCTAAACTAAAGTTAAACCAGAAAAAACTTAATCAGCACAACATCCGGAGATACCATTCAATACTATCACTATACATATATAATTAATAGATACATTTATATATCAATGAAATATTCAGAATGTTAAGACCCACTGGGTGGAAGATACAAAGGCTATAATAAATGACTCAATCGATATAGTATGAAGACAACAAGATTATAGTTAAGCTATATATAGGTGATACTCACATATAGTCATTATTCGGACAATGATATTTTATTAAAGAAATCAGCTCCAGAATATTATGGAAGAAATAATACCTATTATGTAACTATATGCAACGACAAACATAAGTGACATCATAGAATATCAATGACCACTTCGACCTCCGTGGGAGACCTATTTCTCTAGATATTATCTCCTACAGAAGACAATTCTTCTCCTCTCTTATTCATACTTAATATTATCACCGAATGATCGGGAAGCACGAATAAAGGAAAGCAAAATAGATAATACTCAATAAAATCATGTCCTACTACATCTCTATCAGGCAGCACTATTACGTGGTAGCAGCAATATCAATGATATCGTTGTTGTTCTATACATCATCTATACTTAAATCTACACAACTAAAGGGATGAAAACTTTCGGTCGAGTGGAATAAGTGATACGACACATGAAAGAGCTCCGCCAACAGTGGAGTGTATCTAATACGGCGTGCAACTGTTACGACATTCTTTGGAGAGCATATATTTCTCATAACCTCTCTCATAGTATTAAACCGCACTCTCTATTCGTTCTCTACGTCATATCAATGTTAGAAATATGTATTATTATGTTGAACCAAATTTGCAAATTAAGTGACATGCGAAACATATTATTGACACTTACTACTGACTATGGGCGCATATCTTCTCTATATCTGGGTGTAGAATACAGATATCCCATGTACTTATTGGACCAACTAGATAACACCCTCCCACTTATCCTATGGATCAAAATTCTGGAGTGTATATTAACATGAGCAGGATGACAACTCACAGTGTTCTATTGACTAACGGTATGATATTATTTCTACTGTTAACTTACACAAATACCAGGTCGCCATTATTTCTTCTCTAACCAGGTGCCTCAAAATAAATCAGACGTAGCACTCTCTACTGTAATTTACAATGCAGTCTCTCCGAGAAGATAGTCAGTAACAGTATGTGAGCAAAAGGCATCTCCCTTAAAAAAATACACTAACACATAAATTGCAATATTTTGATTTTACAATAGCAATGGTAGAGGAAGAAATTCCTGAGTACGAACGATACAAACGATTACACACTCATGATATTTCTCCGAGATATTCTACAGTGTCTGCTATTTCGCAGTATTATTACAAAATTAAGCATGTTGTGAGCAATTTCGTACTTCATATATAACCTCTCGCTACATTAGCTACCTAAAAACATTGAGTATAGCAAGTGTACCGTTGACATATCTGTGACAATCTGATAGCAACCAATACATAACTGTGTTAATGATAATAATACCTATTAACATTGATGATATGATAACGAATAGTTTCATTCGCTATAACTCGCTTATACAACGTTGTTCATTCCCATTCGGGATCTGACACACCTTTCTTCAACACAAACATCATTGTTAACACTGCGACAGGAGGAATGTCCGCCAAGTTCGCTCTCTAGAATCATCACTGCGCCTTGTGTCGAGTACTAGCAAATCAATTTCTCGGCTCTCTGGTGACTTTATATGCACCCCGATGTACTCTGAAAAAGCGTGACCAGATTCTCTATCACAAAAAATCATAACAAATTTGCGATCACTGGGCTCACGAGCCATAAAGGTAAGCGCGTGGAGGTTGAGGCGAGTGAGCAACATAAAATTAGCCCACCCCCAGACCTGACTCATGTGAATTGTGATATTCACATCGTTATCTCAGTGACAATGCGCAATAGTGACTCATAGTAGAAAACCCCCCCCCTCACCTCAAGATTATGTGGCTCTCTTCGAGAAAGAGGATTAGCCCCCACACAGTGTCTCCTCACATTTCCCGAGCTACCAAGGTCCTTACAAAGTCCCTTTACAGCACCGACGGCCTTGAACTGAATACTTTAAACATGATCCGTGAACATAGGCATATATTACGGCAAAAGTTCCTAGGATAAACTATATAGACACCAAATACATATCAAAACTAATTGTTCACTCGTTATGATATTACGATCAAAGAATTCGATAAATGCTACATAACATAACCTTCCTGGAACGGAATTGGGTTAAACTATTTTTTATGTCGCGACTAAAATCAGCTCTATACATGGTGCATAGAATATAAACGATAATAGTAAAGCATGATAACTCCGTGTAAACACTTTGTGAGGCTGTACGCATAGAGAAGTTATGACCATTATATTTCTCAAAGTGCTTGGAGCTGTATTTGTAGGAACATTTGTTCCTGCTTAGGACATTAGGCTATTTAGCTAGTGCACCGATCCTCTAAGCGTTCTTTTAGCCAGGATCATAAATAATAACTTTTAAAATTTTTCCCGTATTCTAAACATTTTCACAGGTGGTGGTGTATCTCTTAATATGTGAAGAGAGAGTCTTACCCTTCCACGCGCGCGACCAATAATATGTGCAGAGTTGCATTTAGTTACCATCACTATGTGATGATCTTGCTAATGAGTAGATTATCCCTAACAATTCTCTAGTGTGCTTTTGAAGTATCTTTTTGGGCTCTAAACAACACCACACTACTTAAATTGCAAGCATTATCTTTGTCAGCTCCACTCATAGCGATACTATAGTGTTCAATCTCCTCTTAAATGCTACTCTCAATTTCGAATTACTTACGAGATTACATTGTGAGATCTTTTTTTTTGCGATATTAATAGCATTGTGAGTGTTTCTATTCGATTCTGTACTACAACAATTCTGTGTGTGCTATTTTCAGATTGGGTGCTTGGTCAAAAAGTGAAATCGGTATAATGTCCTTACTAGTAATCGAACTGGCCCAAAAACTCTACGCATAAATTCCTTATAACTCCTAACCAAATATTATTGTTATCTGAGTCATTTTAGATTTTTTAAAGTGACACATAGGTTAATTCTGTGCACAATTCCTTAGCTGTAGCAAAAATGCAGGACTGCACCTTTTCAGTTGCTTTTAGGATCATTTGCTTCATTCAGCAAATCTCGCAACACCAGATAGTTCAGCCTCACAAAGTACTGCCGAACTTTTCTAAGAATGTTATAAATGCAAGTGAACTTTTACTTCATTGCACGTCCACATGTGGCTTTCTATTCATATTGGAGTGCAGTTCTTGTGGTGAGATGTCAACACGTCGACACATTTAGTATTATCTATCTCAAGTTTCTTACGATACAACTAGAATTAGAATATCTAATTTTCCTCTAGAAATGTCTTTTAAAACATTACAAACGAGCTAAAGATGAAGTTAGTATAGATTTCTTAGATTCTCTACAGCTCAGGGTATGGCATCTGTGTGTGCTATAGTTAACAGATTATAGCTTCAAGCATATACTGCCATTAATGCTATCATTATGCAAAAATATGCCTAAAATACTTATGTATATATCTCTGGTAATAATTTAGAGAATGATGAGAATAGTTTTGATTACATTTTTGAATAAATACATGAATTTCGATTAGTACATGTTTATAATTTCCATTATTATTACCTACGTTAGTGTAATTAGTATTTTATTTTCCCTTTGAGTGTAACAACGAAAATTATTAGTTTATCAAGAAAACAACGTTTTGAGTACATATTATAAAGCTTGTTTAAATAATACCACATTTGTGATGACTTACTATTATCAGCCGTAGCCTTCAGTCTCTAAAAAGCGAGAGGGTGGGCTCGCGAGTTGCCTCACCATTCCTCAAAACCCCTACTTTATTGTTAAATATAGTCAAATATTGGACAATATAAAGCCTCTTATTTACACAGCTTCTTCTCACTGGCGTATTTGCGCAGTGTGAAATGGCTACTATAGCCCTCATCTCCACACCACGTATCAGATCGAGAGAAACTAAGCACCTGAGGGAGCGCTACTCTCAACTATTCCCAGAGCTCCTCTGTTATCCACCAGGCGTGGATCTCGCAGTAATAACAAGACGACGGTATCCTTTCCAACGCCAGATACCTGGGGCCAGGGTGAGGTCTTATAGTATGTATCTCTCATCACAGACCCCCTCATCTATCATCTGTAGTGCCTCATCTAATATATATATATAAAAAGTTAATATTGACACAGTTCTATATATCTAACTGCCTAAGTGCATTAATTATTAATATTTAATGATAACATTAAGAAATAAATTCCTGACAAGAGGAGGCAGAAAATGCTTTCTCCTTTACTAAACCACCAGAAATACCGGGTGTTTCTGAAATGCCAAAATGAGGTTAATGTTTGTAACCACACCTCCTCCCCTAAAAATACATATCTTAGTTTTGTCATTCTACTTAATACCGTTATTTGATATCAAGTCCAGGCACAAGGCAATATAACTGCTCTTATCTCTCGTTTCGTTTTCAATCTCGTCGACTCCTAACAGTGATTTCGAGAGCACAAGTGATAGTACTGACATAAGTAGGATATTCTTTCTTAGCTTTTGCCTAACGTATGGATATATGAATAACTTAACCCACTCCCCGACCTAATCTCTATACCATGCGTGTATCTCTACGTCCCTCTCTCGTCGCTGTGTCACTCGTGATGAGGCCAATGACGCTACGCTGTCAACAAAGGGCCAGGTGACTTTACAATTCGATTCAGGGCTATAATTGCCCTGAATCTATCGCGTGCATGCGTATTTTTAAATTCTGTTATTTCCGCTATGCTTTCTTTAACGGATGTTAGTAGTGGGGACGGTTCTGTTATCAGTGGAGCAGTGTGTGTAGGATTGTATAGTGATAAGTTGCTTTATTAGATCAGGACCCAAGGGGACCAGGCTGGGATGGCGCTAGCTATGACGTCATAGCCTAGCTTACACGCGACGGGATTATGCAAGTAGCTTGTTCCCATTTGTGTCTCCATGCTCCAAGCTACGCGTCACAAGGGCCAGGTGGACTACATCGATTTTCAGGGCTAAAATTGCCCTGAATCTTCGCGGGCATGCGTATTAATTGTCGTTATTTCCGCTATGTTATTAACGATGTTATTATGCGACGGTCTGTATCAGTGCGACATTGTTAGGATTGTTAAAGAAGTATATAGTGCTTTTTGGACTGTTTATTAAAACATAATTTAATCTAAAAATCCGCGGTTTCAGGGCATACTATGGATAAAACTCTTGTAAAAAACTTTCCCATAATGTCAGTTGGCGAGTATTAACCAATCGAGATGACATGAACGCTTGTAATCCACGCTGGCTCTACTGCCTTCTAGTCAGGTATCCAGGGGACCAGGCTAATTACCAGGAAGATCAAACTGGGCGTCAAAAGCGTGCGGGAAATATTACGAAACGGGGAATAAGTAAAAATACTATTCTCTTGGGAAATATAGTTCGTGCAACCAGACGCTCGTTATCTTAAATCGGTTGAATATTGCCATTTTTTAAAAACTCCGGTTTTTATAACGAGATTGGCATTGCATTTGAATAGGATACACTCTGAGGTTGCATATTTTTTAAAAATAACACCGAAATACTCAAGGAATGTTATTTTCAAAAAAAATATAAGAAGGAGGGTGGGGGGGGGTTACTGGAAGTCCTGTCCACAAGCACTAGTGTGTCTCAGTGGAGAGCAAAACTGTCATCGAAT